>JAVSBV010173811.1:0-13657 GCA_033117975.1 Parotocinclus spilosoma | reverse complement strand
TCTCTCTCTCTTTGTCTTTCTCTCTTTCTCTCTCTCTCTCTCTCTCTCTCTCTCTCTCTTTCTTTCTCTCTCATTTTCTGTCTCTCTCTCAAACTTATCTTTCTAATCTTATGTCTGTATCAGTTTTATTATTACAGTATTAATCAATAATTATCCATTTTTATATGATTAGTCAATAACTAAAGCAAATAATGTCCAGTATGTTGTATAAGAACAGTATTTAATTCGCCCTCTCTATCTCAGGTAAGGGCGATGTGTTTGGGGACGTGTTCTGGAAGGAGGTGACGCTAGCTCATGCGTGTGCTAACGTCAGGGCTCTGACCTACTGTGACCTGCACATCATCCGAAGGGAAGCTCTGCTGAAAGTCCTCGACTTCTACACGGCGTTCGCCAACTCTTTCTCACGCAACCTCATCCTCACCTGTAACCTGCGCAAACGGGTAAAACACATTCGCTTTGTCCTTTTTTGTCCTTTTTTGTCATCCATCTCTCAAACAACCATTCATCCTTGTCCCCATCTATCTACCCCACCTTATGTACCATATATCCATCGATCCACCCATCAACTCATCCCCAATTTTGTTCAGCTAGCAGTTATTATAGAATATATGAATATTATATACAGGTGGGAAAATTATCCCCAAAATTTGGGGGACACTTCAAAAAGAACTTTTTGTGAGGAATATATTTAGCAGTGCTACCCCACCGATCCACCGATCCACCGTGCCACCCATATATATATATATACTGTATATACCTTTTCAACAAGAAGGCTCCGGGTTCAATCCCAGGGTGGAGAGACCTGGGTCCTTTTTCTGTGGAGTCTGTATGTCCTCCCTGTGTCTGCCTGCGTTTACTCCGGGTACTCCGGTTTTCTCCCACAGTCCAAAGACATGAGTGTTAGGTTAATTGGTGCCTCTAAAGTGGCCCTTAGTGTGTGACTGTGTGTGTGCCCTACGATGGATTGACGCCCCATCTAGGGTTGTTCTTGCCCTTGTGTCCATGTGCACATGAAATATTAGCAGAGCATGTACTTTTTTTAAAAACTAGTTGAAATTTGTAAAAATGTATCTGAGCCAAACAATTGCGACTGGAAAAGTGGCCAACTGGAATACACGTTCGCCAAAAAACAAACCCCCTTCACCTCCCTGTTTGTTTTTTGGGTGTGTTTAGCATTATGTATTTAGCGTAGTTCATGTTTGATGTCTTCAGATATACAAAAGACACCATGCAAATGCAAAAGCGTGTTTGGTCCGGTCCATTTTCATGTCCGGAATAAAATATTCAAGGTTTGAACTTGTGAATGCCAAGAGAAAATGGAAGACGTAGAGCTGGCATTACTCTGGAGCATGGTGTGTGTGTGTGTGTGTGTGTGTGTGTGGTGTGTGTGTTTAGGAAGGGGATCTTCCGTACCTTTTTTTTTGTTTGTTTTTGTTTTTTCTCCTTCTCAACAGGTGTTTTTTCTCATTAACCACTGAATTTGAAATTTAAATTGTATTTTTTTTACAGTTGGGAGAAAAATGGAGGCTGGTTGAGGCTAAAGTAATTTAGAACTCTACTGTTGTCATAACGATACAGTCTGATCTCAATTCAGTTGGATTCACAATACTGAGTTCACAATTCTGTTTCTCAGGGTTATTGATGTGGCATAAGTCTTTTTTTGCTTGAGTGTAACCAGTGTAAAAGAATGCATATGTACTTGTATAAACTTTTAAATGAAACCTTTAGCCCCATGCAATTAAAATAAAAGCCTAGAAACAGAGATTTAAAACAAAATCTTTTAGTGTAGCTTCACCAAAGCTTAAACAACCGAATGAAAACATTCCTTTTTTTATTTCTGAAGAATAACACTTAAAATATTGTGTACAAAATGATCTTAAACGAAAACAATATAAATAATGAAACAAACTCGATAATGTGTATAGCCACATGAATCACAATGCATCGTTACTAATATGCTACGCTGATATGAGATCATCATTCATGAACTCGTTAAAAAATGAACTAGAAAACCAGCTGTAAGATGTGAATGTTATGGACGAGACCCTGAGAGAAGCAAAGCCCCTCTAACCTGCAGATAACATAATACAAATCCAGAAGTTCCCTGTGGTTATACGTTTTCATTACTGAGGAACCAAGTAGGGATTTTTCCTTACGAAGTAATGGGGACCAAGGCTCCCATAATCGAAATATTTATAGTCTAGACACAGGGTTTGAGTCATGGTGTTGCCTTGCGAATGCCTGTCCCTGTGGTGGACACGTGTCTTATATGGGACACACTTATGCCTGCACCCTGTGTTCTTGGGGATAGGCGCTGGACCCCTGTCATCCTGAGCAGGACAAGTGGAGACAAAAGATGGAAAAAAAAAAAAAAAAAGGGTTTTTATACTTGCAATGTGTAATGTCCTTTAATTTAAAACTACCAGACATGCATTTTGACAGGGGAAACCCACATTTTTAGACAAGACTGACTGCACTACACTTATTCATCTGTATTTATTTGAATCAGGCTAAATGAAACCAATGATTGTTTCCTTTCCCCCATTTCTTATGAGATCATGTTCATATTGGAAATGTGCTCCACTGATGGGTTCGCTGTCATGCAGAAATGACTCATGGCTCATATCCGCTTCCTGTGATGCCTGACGAGCAATAATTGGTCTGATTTTCTCACCTGCTGACATCAGTTTAATTAGAAGCTAATGAGAGAAAATGGCACTTCTAATCCTCAGTAGCGCAGTTTGCACCCTGACTGGCATGTTCTCTTGCTCTCTTTATCTCTGTCTAACTAACTCCCAAATAAGCTCTCACACAGATACACACCGTCACCTAGCAGGCAAATATCCTGGCTTATATCATTAAGGATCTGTGACTCATAAAAGACCCCTGGATGGTGCAGAAACACCTCTGTGTTTACAAATGATTGCAGCCCTTCCTTCCTGAGGCAAAATGCATTTCTTCTTGTTTTGATGGCTACGAGCGATGGCTGAGTTGCAATTAAAGCAGTCATCAAAGGAAAAGTCCAATCCAGTTAAGCCCAGTATCCAAACTCCCATGACCTGAACTCCCTTTATAGCATCTGTATTTTTGCAGACGATCAGGGAAATAACGGAAGTACTTGGTGGGTTTTTACATCATACTACTCCCTCACCTTTTATTCAGAGGTTTGTTATGAGGTAATGGTTGTTTCTATGTTGTAAGGTTTGTAGGGGAAAAATGCCAACTGTGTAGTAACAGTAGAGAACATGCTCAATGCCCCCATTGCAACTTCAAAACAGAAAAAGTTGGGGTGATTATAGAAAATGAAAAAACAACAACAATAAAAACATAAGTGTTTCTTACATTTACTTTGACTTTTATGTTATTGCAGACAATATGAACCCGTAATATTTTTGTTTTCTTTGGTTTAACTTAACTTAATTTGTTAATAACCATGCATCCATCCAGCATTTCAAACCTTCAGAACACGCCATAAAAAGGTAAGACGGTGACAATTTGGTGCTAATTATGAGGGTAATAAAACCCTAAATAATTATGTGATATCAAAGAAATGAGGTCAAAATGTGATAGAAACATGATTTAGTATAAAAAAATAAATGATCAGTATCCATGAAGCGATAAGAAGAACAGTCATTTATCAATAACTGATAGAACCACATAGGAAAGGGGTAACCTTTGTCAGACACTTCAGTAAAGACTTACAGTCACAAATGCCACTTAAAACCTTACATTAAAAAAAAAAATCTTATGACAACCTTGTCCAGAAGCGGCCTTGACTTCTGTGGGCTTTCAGTCATCTAGGCTGGACCTTCACACAGTGGTAACTTTCAGTATTCAATCTGTCGGACATTACCAACTGTGAATAGTGTTTATGTTTAGTGAAAAATATGTTTAATGTTTAAATATATTTGAAATGTTCTGTTTTTGACACATCCTTGCAGGTCTTATTCAGAGATGCATTCCAGTGACATACCACTACACCTCCTCCATCCTGCCCCGAAACCTGCCAGTCAACATCACCAAAACCATCCGGCAAGACGAGTGGCATGCGCTGCGTAAGTCTTACGATTTTTCACAGTATTTGCTTGTCTTAACACACGAGACGTTTTCGAACTTGAACCCTCCCTCTATGTGAATTTCTACTTTAATATACATTTTATTTAAATCCCAAACCCGCTATCTGGACCTGTGATAGCAAATGATGGTTGGAAAATAACAGATACCAACACTAACCAGTTTTGTTTTATTTTGTGGTTAATTATAAGTGAATGGAAAATTATATCATGGCTATGAGATGGTAGAACATGTGCATGCTTATGCACGTATAAACCCCACCTATCCTGGCACTTATAACAGGTGGGCAGGAGGACCAATCAGAACGTCAACTGCGTCTTCATTACATTGAATTCTGGCTGTACTGGTTTTCATTTGACCTGTTTAAGATGTATCATGGTATGTTTGAGAACAAACTCAAACTGACCATATATACTCGTCCACCCGATATATAATATCATCCACCCGTATTTTCTGTCTGAACATTAACCCTAGAAGGTTGTATGATCAGATTACTACAGACAATAAAAGCATCCATCCAGTCTAAATAGAGGGTTCTGCTATTTATTTTACACACTGGCCATATGGCTACCGTCAGATTGGCACACCAGTGTATGTGTTATGCATTTAAACTTTAGCTGTGAATAATGTGAACACTTGTTTCGCGTAGATCTGAGGAGGATGACTGCAGGATTTGTGGGCATGGCCGTCTCCATCATTCTGTTTGGGTGGATCATTGGGGTACTGGGCTGCTACAAGCAGCATGACCTCATGCAGTACGTAGCTGGACTACTCTTCCTCATGGGAGGTGAGAGTGAGTGAGTGCAAGAGTGTGTTTGTGTGTGATATTCACTATATTTACTAAACCGTATGTCGGATAGAAATCTGGGTTATGTTTGACTTCATTAGGAACATTTAGCTACATTTGTTTTTCACAAAAACCTCCAACCACCTTTTGAGGGTTATGTTCTCTGAAATATTTCCAGTGTTTGTGTGGGGGGTGGTTTCAACAGAGGACCCGATGTATCCACAAGAATGTTTTACATTTTGAAATACCATTTTTTTTTTTTTTCTTGCTTGACTTAAACATGCCTCATTCATTTGCCTTGCTGTTACCCCTGTAAACCTGGGTGTGTGATTCATTAGCTTCAGTAGTCATTGGAAAGTGTACACACACACACGCACACACGCACACACACACACACACACACAGGGGGAGCACAATCGTAACATGTAGGCTAGCGACAGCCATTTCAATGTACTGCTTTGACTCTGTCGCCATCTAGTGGTGATTTATTGAAATTTCAAATGCCCCGTGTTTCAAAATAATTATTATAATGAATTTAGGAGTCATTGGCGTTTCATTACATATATATGATTAGTATTGCAAATATTGGTGTAATGTCCGAAATAGTGTGTAAGACACTTAATACCTAAAAAAAAAAAAAAAAAACTTAAAACCTAGCTATTAGCATTGATTAGTCATCAAATATTATGTTGTTTTTTCAAATCCAAATCAATGTAATAAAGAGACACACTTGTTCAGATATTTCAGCATGTGTATCTGGACAAATCTACTCAAGTCGTTCATGGTTGAAAACATTTTGAAATTTGTATGGCTGCTTCCCCAAAATCTTTGTGGATTTGTACTGGTTCACATATCTAAGGTATTAAAAGTCCAGTTATCATATTGTATTTTTTTTTTAGGACAAATTTACTTTAAAAGAGTAAGAGTTAAATATTCAGAATTGGTTCCAAAGTAAGGCCATATCTATGGATTTTTTAAACTCCTGCTTTGCCCTGGTGGGGGGGGTCAAGGGGGGTTGAATTTTGTCTTGGGACTCACAGGGTGCCTTGTCTTATTCCAGGAACCTGCTGTATCATCTCCCTGTGCACCTGCGTAGCAGGCATCAACTTTGAGCTGTCACGGTACCCTCGTTACCTGTACGGCCTTCCAGAGGATATCAGTCACGGGTACGGCTGGTCCATGTTCTGTGCCTGGGGGGGTCTGGGGCTGACACTACTGGCTGGCTTCCTGTGCACGCTGGCACCGTCCCTGAGCGGCCCATCAACGCGCACTGCGGTCCACAAACCCAGGCACGAGAACGGCGCAGTGTGAGAACACGCGAAAGGTCTACGCAACATCAGGTGATCACGTGGTGAGACTGAGCATCACCTCCTAGGAGAGGGAGGTGTGTGAAGCAGTGAATGAGCTCACCATCTCTCGTCAACGTCACCAAACAAGAGGCAGCCAGTAAAGGAAAAAACACATGGACTAAACACTCCATTCATTGCACTCCTTTCACTTTTTAAAGCAAATGGTGCTCTGTTTTCACAAAACCCCATCTGGCCTCACACAAAGCAGATCAAACTGTGGAAGCTACATTTCTTGTCTCATATTAAGCATTGTCCTTGTGTTTCATAAAGAGATAGACGGTCCAATCTGAAATTGAATTGAATTGAACTGAACGAATGAAAGCCTTAAGTATTATCCTGATCTTGTAGCATTTGGTGTTTTACCAAAAGCCGGTGGCAGGACGAACAATTAGTTATGAGGTACTAGTTATGACTCAGCAGTTCCTGAATAGGGCTACAAGAAAAAGAGGGGGAAAAAAAAAAAATCAGCAAAAACATCACCATGGTTTTCCTTGAACAAAAGGATGAACGCTTATCTCCGTAAAGACTGAAGAATACTTTACTGAAGGCTGGAAATATGGATTAGATACCGAACAGACACAGGAATTATGGATTATGAATTCAGAGAACAAGAAAAATCTCCTTTACATGTGTAACGTTTGTGTCAGTGTGAAGCAGTGCTTGGGTCTAATTTTTCTTTATTTCATATTTGGATTAGAAATGATTTAGCCCATGAGGTCACACAAATTGGTCTGAGTTGTTATTGTGAGGCCTTGTGATGGGTCGAGACTTTATATATATATATATATATGTACAGTGTATAGAAGAATGTGGTTTAATAAGGGTACATATTGTATATTGGCATGTAATATACCATAATGTTTACATTACGCAGACTGCACGTCAGTCCCAGCTACCATGGTGTGGGCTTAAAGCAATACTCCAGCTTTTTTTAACCTCGTCTCCATTTGACTAAGGAAACTGAAAATTCAGTGGCAGTCCTAAAAGCTTTCACATTTCCTTTATACGATTTGTGTAATCCCTATTGGGTTTGGTTTGAAAATCTCACCTGTAAAGATTTTTTCATATTTGTTACTAAAAAATCTTTTCTTTTTATCTAAATATGTGCCTTTTAATGACCAAATTATGTTCTGTAAAAAAAGACGTTGGCAGAAATGAAAGTTGACCAGACATTACCGTAGTCACTCTCTAGAGGCTACGCTAATGTAAACAGTAAGGGTATTTTCTCACAAAAACTGTTATACACATACTAAACTTCCTAATATAATATAGAAAAATTCACAATCATTATAGAAAATACAGTAATGTACTGTTAATACAATGTGTAAGTTAGGATGGCATGAGTGACCTGATACTTTTGTTTGACAAAAGCCAAAAATGCATCAGTTGACTAAATTATGAACAACACAAAAGATAGGCCAGATGAAACGGTCAACGAGTGAATGTTAAACCAGTTTATATACAATGCTCACCACAATTAGGGGATATTTCATTTTGTATAGGGGGGGCAAACTAAGGATACTACTTCTAATCACACAAATAGCAGAAAGTCATTCACCCAAGCATGAGTAACTTGTACAAAAAAAGTCTCTAAACACATAAACTGACTTTTAGCAAGCATAGCAAGATAGTGAGACACAAAACTCTTACCTCTGATAATGGATCAGCAGTGGTGATCGGCTGGATCTTGAAGTAAGATCTCAGTTGATAAAGTGAGCATTAATCGGATGGTCATTAAACGACACCCATCTGTATATTAGGTTAAAAAGTTGTTTTGGATGTGGTGGATGGAGGTAAGGATGAACAAACCTGGAGTATTCTTTTTACCCTCTGTAACAAGCAGATTGAGGCTCAGGAAGCTTTACTGCCTTTTTTTTAGGGAATGATATGTACAGAGAACAAAACTTATCATATCCCGACCAGACCTGGAGGAAAAAACAAAAGTGCAGAAACCAAGAGCACTATAGCAAAGCAGAGACTGAGTACCTAAGTACAGCTGTTTTAAACCAACAGTACTGCTTGTAATTTACATCTGGACATATGGACAATTACAGTACAGTAAACTTAAAACAATAGTATTATTGCAGTGCTTAGTTTAAACCAATGGTTCCTATAATGGGGGTGCACAGAGCGGCCTGTCATGTTTGAGTTGATTAGATAATTCTCAGACAGATCAATTTAAGATGTAATGAAGATTTGTCAATTCTTTGGTTTGTTCACCAATGTATTGCAGGTTTGTATGAATTACAATGTTTAAAATAAATTCTTGTGCCATTTGCAATTCCAGTGAAGAAAGTGTCAGAGTAGGGTACTTAAACACTCTTATCTGCAGGAAAATGTTGGAAACCACTGGTTTAAACTAAACTGCTCACAAATATTGGGGGATATTTTATTTACCCCAATTTTTATAAGCAGAATATTAGTATAGCATGGTCGATATCCATCAAAAACTCAGCAGCATGGTTGATTTTTACATTTATGTTATTTTGTCAGACACCCTTACCTAAAATGACTTAAAAGTGATGCAATATTACAATTCAAGCAACTGTGGGTAATGAGCCTTGCTCACGGATTTAACAGCACTTCTGGTCCGTAGTCCATTACTTAAACTGCCAGGCTACCACAGTCCATAAGTCATACAGCAAAGATATTTTTAACCCAACAATATTGGTTATAGGTCATATTAATCAAGACATCTGTACCAAAACAGGGAAAACAGTCTTTTTTAAACAGCATTTTAGTGCAGTTAATTTAAACCAACAACAACATCACAGACTAAAATCAAAAACACTACAGTACAAGTGGTTTAAATGACACACGATAGAGTTTCTACAAACAGTAGTTTAGTAAATTTAAGTATATCAAGCAATCCGTAGTACAGTCGTTTTAACACAAGCGTACTACGGAACATAAAGTTTAAATCAGATTGCAATATGATAAATCAGATTTGCTAAAATAAGATTGCTATAATATAGGGTTGATTCGCTCTGCTCATGATTTGATTCAATTCACAATACAGATTTCATGCGTTTACATTAAAAAAAGACATCTGTTTTATTTCTGTAGTGTACAGAATAAAAACAATGCATTTTCATGTATAAGCTTTAAATATAAAATCTTTAGTCCCCTGCAACTAAAAGAGATTACTTGAAACAGGTTTAAAATTTTAGAATACTCTAATGTAGTTTCACCATATCTTTAATAACTGAGTGAAAACTTTGCTTTTTGGTTTCTAGAGGATACAATATGAAATGATGTACTTTACTTGTATAGAAATGTAAACAAAAAAATAGTCCACTGCAGTTAAAAGAAATGAGTCTCACTAAGAACAGGACATGTGCCTGTCAGCATGACGTATGAGTGCGTCCAATGGTTTTCCAAAAATGTTGCCTTAGATGGTGTAATAGCACAAAATAACCCAATTAATACAACTTAACATCTGCCCCTTTCTGCATTGCATCATCCTGTTACACGTGTACTATATTTGGTTTATAATAGTACTACTGTAGTATATTTGATTTAAACCAAGAATGCAATAGGACAGTTGATTTAAAACAATAATATTACAGTGCATTTGATTTAAATAAAACATGCTATATAAAGTATATTTTACTTAAACCAACCAAGTGTACTATGGCACAGGGGACAATTAATATGAACCAACTGTTCTTCTGTAGTAAGTTTGATTTAGAGTACTACAGCACAAGAGTATTACAGCACAATCGATATTTACCAAAATATCATGGCACAGTTGGTTTAAACCGAGTACTATATCAGAATTGGTTGATTTGAGAGTCCTAGCTACAGTGGAGTTGTTTCAGATAGTTTTGTAGCACATTTATAAATTCTCTAATGCCTCAAATCCTTACAAAATGTATAAAATTCTTAAATATTTTTAAATCTTGATCCTCAGTCTGAGCACAGTACACAAGTATATTCCTATCGCATTACCCATAGGAATCATAAGCACAGTGTTGCCAGTAGTCATGACTTGAAAATGAATTGTTTGGCAACAAAGTAATACAGTGCCACAGTTACCTGCTGCGAATATGCAAATATCAGACGGCAAACATTTCTTCGCCGATTGACTGATTACGGTGTTAGTTGTTAAAAGCAAGAGCAGCTGTGTGAACAATGACAAAGCAGCTTAGAATAGAATTTCTTGACAAATTTCTACACGTACACCTTTTAGTTCAGCAGCAGCAGTAGCACCATTTTAATTTTCTACCTTTTCCAAATTCACTTGACCGAGCAAAACAAGCACAGGAATCATTTTCTCACAATATACCGTGACTTTATTTGAGTTTTTATCAAAAAATTCAATTTCTAATATTTTTATCTAATTTAAAATAAAAATGTACGTAATATGCAACGTTTATGGTGTACATTTCTTCCAGAGAAAATGGTTTGCCTTATGATATTCGTAATACACATTTTGAAATAAGGCATTCAATAAAAATATACACTGACTAAAAAGGTTGAGATATTTCTGAAAAAGATTAAAATAATAAAAATAAAGATCTGTAAACATCAGAATAAAGACTAAATCGATTCTCTGAATAGCAGATAATATCAGAAGGCACCATTTGGTGGATGGTTGTGGAACAGTTTGAGATTAGGTATCGCAGTTCAAATCTGCTCACCTCCACCAACAGTAAAGTGTTTTTGGGTGGATGTAATCATGGACTGCCAGACAAGTGCACAGAACACGACGGGTAGTACTGACGAAATTATTAATAGACGCTGAACGTACTTTGGAGCACACTGATGAGATCATCAGTCCTTGAGAATATTTGGAAAACGGGTGAATAAAAAAAAAAAATGAGTTCACTTAATAACTGATACAAAATTCATAAAACCATGTTCGAGCCACCTGGGCCATCAGCTTCCCCTCCACAAAGACATGCTTCCTTGTCTCTCCTTTTGACCTTGAACATCATCCAACATCCAAAAGATAGCATTCCTGCTTGTTGTTTATATTTCTTGATTTCTATATTCTGTTTCTTGCATAGCTCAAGGATGTGACATTTGTTTTTTAAGGCGTGAGGTTGTGCCTACGACTATGTAACTGTCCCGTGAGAGCTCCCTAGGCAGAGGCGATCTGCTGCTGTTCTTAGAGGGTTTTAACGCACCTGTTCTGCATGGGTCATGCTTCAGCAGGTACGTCCCAAGTGTTTCCCAGCCTCCACCAATGCGCACCATTGCGTGCTTATCATTCAGCATCTGCACAAACAAGAAAGAAATGTTGTGTGTGAGATCAGATGCTTCATGTGTTTAGGCAATCTGAAATGAAAAACAATACTCCAGAAGATTTTATAATCGGCCTTTCCTGTTTACTCAAATGGAAGTGTAAGAACCCCCGGTGTAAGTTCATAAATACTTCTGTCAGAATGCTGTAAATAAATCGAAATTTATATATTTCAGACACAAGCCCATCTTACTTTCCATCCACTTCTCCAGGTGGGGGTCGTGGTGGGGAACTATCAGTGTAGCAAATAAAATGGTGGGGGCCAAAATACAGAGAGTGATAATGCTGGTTTGCTCAACTTGTCAAAATGTCTTCAAGTGAGTCAGAAAAGCATATGTGACAGTCAACGATATCTCACAAAGAGGTACACTACCCAAAAGTAGCCTTTAAGAACTTTTTTTAAAATTGGACGGCGGGGGAATTTTATGCCCTCTTGGGGTAAGACCCAATGTCTAATCAGACCACACCTTCAATAATTTACATATCTGCCGGAGACAGAACTGCATGCCAAGTTTTGCAGCAATCTGACATTTCTATCTCAGTGGATTGTTTTTGTCAATGACTGCATTAAAACAGATTTGAGACAAGACCAAGCTCTCAAGGCAGCACAAAGCGTTTTAAATAAGTGTTTGCATTGTTGAATGAATATAATTGCCAGATGGCCTCATATTTCAGTTAGAATCGAGTTTCAGGTTTAGGAGTTTAGGAGAAACGATCGTCCATGGTAAACAGTTATACAATACAGATAATGAATGAAGCTCAGGCAGAGAAATTCTGCAGTATAAGCATGTTTAAATACGTAAAAACCCATTTGCTCAGTGTGTAAACACCAATGAAGTGTTAAAAAAAGATAGACATAAACACCAGAAAAACCACCTGTACAAGTAGTCTTTGTTTTGCTTTGTCTACTAATACTATGCTTGTGAACCATCAAGTGTTTAGTGAGGAATGAAGCCCTTCCAGAATATAACTCTCCATCCTATATGATCATACCGTGTCTGATAAAATATTTAAATCCTATATCTAATTATTTTTCAGTAACAGACAGAGGATAAGTGAGTGAGAGAGAACGTGTCAAAAAAAATCTCATTAAATTTAATGAAACGCTGGCTCATGGCACCAGCTGAGCACCAGCTTTACATATACACAATTTATAAAAAACACACACACACACACACACACACACACACACACACACACACACACATATATATATATTAGTGTCTCAGTGTCTCAGAGCATACACTCATCACTCCAGTCAGAGTTATGTAATTTAATATATAGCAAATTTATATATATTAAATTACATAACAACTCTGACTGAAGTGATGAGTGTGTGCTCTGAGACACACGGCACAACCACCCACCCATGAACATTGTTTTGTCAAATTTACACCTCTGATGCACAAATATATGTGAGTGTACTGCCATGGCAACTGCAGAATAATAAAACAGAGAATAACAAAGGAGATGAGAAGGGGGAGCCAGAAAGAAGAGGGGGTACGCCTCTCTCCCCAGAGGCATTCAGACCATCCCTCCCTCTGCATCGCGCCATAACCCCTCCATTAGAGAGCTGTTCCACTGCTGGTATTACAAGCAGATTTATTTGGGAATCCCCCTCCCTATTTAAGTCCCAGTGGCCTGCCATGCATCCTAATAGATGGATTGACCCTCCCACACACACTTTGCACGTGCCACGTCTGGCATTTTCAAAGGGTGTGTGGTGTGTCTCAGCTGTTTCTAACCTGATTAAATTGTCAGGACTGCCCAAGATTGACATGGTTTAAACAAGGAAATGAGGAACCAAAGGAATAGAATCCACACTGTCAAGTAAAAAGGGGCCGAGACCAAGGATTCCTCCATTCATTGCATGTTTTTACATAAAGCAGACTTTGAAGGGATACTCGAGTTTCCACCACATTGTTGTGAACTGCATTGTTCATCAATGCGTTTGAACAACCCGAGACTTTAGCAAATGTAATAAATTAGAATAGGAAACAAAAATGTGTCTTTTAATGGCAGTTAATTTTTGTTGGAAAATACACTTATATATATATATATATTATATAGCAGTAGCACAAAAGATTGTGACTATGGTCCTATCGTGTGTGTCATATTTACGTAGCATTTATTGCATGGTTGCATTTCTCTCTCTCTCTCTCTCTCTCTCTCTCTCTCTCTCTCTCTCTCTCTCTCTCT
>JAVSBV010173793.1:0-13658 GCA_033117975.1 Parotocinclus spilosoma | reverse complement strand
TTAATCGGACCAGCCGGTTATTAGGACCAAAACCATCACGTCCCGATGTGGTCCCATTAACCGGAATCGACTGTATTACAATAATAATCATCCAAACATTCAACACTAAGGGGCATTACTGTTCTGCCGAAACTACGCCGCAAATTGAGAGACGAGATATTTGGAACAAATGTCAGCCTTTTGGCCGGGAGTGTCCGGTGGGCGGTGCGGTGCGGTTGGGCCGGGTTTCGGTCCTTGTGATCTTCACGGGGGGTTCGTAGTCAAACAGATTTATGGTGATCTTGGATTTTGGGTCGTTTCTTTTTGCCTCTTTGTTGTGTTAAATGCTCGGGATGTGGGTTGCCATGTCTCACGTGATCCCTCTTTGCTTCGTTACCTATTTCTAGCTATGCTGCTACGGTTGGTGGAGTTTCGTGCTGCACATGGCGGCGTTAGTGATTGTTAATAGTCTGTGCGCTCTTAATGAATGAACTAACTACATTTTCTCTTTTCTCTCCCAGCTCCAGCTCCAGCTCCTCACCGGGTTACAGGTGTACGTTTTTCTTCAGGTTACTCGAAATGGACACCAGATTCCACCCTTGCCATCGCTCCCAACTCGCCCCGTTCCTAAATAACACGACGGAATGCGAACTCACTGCCAATTAAACGACTTGCCTTTTCATAAAAGCGGAAAATAGAGAGACGGGGCACTCAAAGGCCGGGAGCGAGAGGCGGAATGAGCTTTTCATTATTCCAGTCCTGGCACCGTTCTCCAGCCGTGGAGGGCCTCAAAAGAATCAGCCGAGAGGTCCAAGCACTCGGTACGCTCTCCACATTTTCCCAGGCCAAAGCTTGGGCGCTGCTTTTGTTCAGGCCCCGGTGCACAAGGCGAGCAGGAAAGGGGGCGTGTCCCCCCGGATCGTCGGTCAGGACTTTCTATGCGGTTGAGCGTAACGAGTCGAGTCCGTTCGAGGATCGCGGCGACGTTAATGGGAGATGCATGGGCGAGCAGAGCTGAGCTCATTACACCCATCAGGAACCAAACACAGGCTCGGGCTGTTTAGCGGGACGGGTACGAGTGTGTGTGAAGATAAAATTCCCTTAGTCATTCATTAACACCAACATATTCATATTCACAAACATTTTCTATTGTTTCTTAATGACCGTTTTGCACAGGGAGGTTTTCTTTCCCCCCGGCTTTCTTTCACCAAAACTTTTCAAACACTTGCTTTGATGTTTCTGCTCTAAAGAACAGAAATAAGAATTGAACGCAAACTTAAATAATATAGTAACAGTTACACAATCGAGGAGATTCTTAAGAAGCGTTTGTGAATTCAGCCCCTCTTGCAAAAAGGTCGTTAAGACAAACATGAAGAAGCTCATTAAAATGTTCTTAAATGCAATTAAAAAAACATGTGATTGAGAAAATCTGAAGAAAATGTTTTGTTGTTGTGAAAAACGTGATTTTATTTCCTTACGACTGAACATTTTATTGTTACTTTACTGACCTGGACGTGTATTTTGGTTCCAATAACAGACCTTGAAGCCTATTTTGGTTCCAATAACCCACATGGATGTGTATATTGGTTCCAGTAACTGACCTGGATTTGTATTTTGGTTCCAATAACAGACCTGGACGTGTATTTTGGTTCCAATAACAGACCTGGACGTGTATTTTGGTTCCAATAACAGACCTGGATGTGTATTTTGGTTCCAAAAACAGACCTGGATGTGTATTTTGGTTCCAATAACAGACCTTGAAGCCTATTTTGGTTCCAATAACCCACATGGATGTATATTTTGGTTCCAGTACCTGACCTGGACGTGTATTTTGGTTCCAGTAACAGACCCATCCAATGTGCTTATCGTCCTCGGATTGGACCCACCATCTTAAAGTTCCTGATCTCTGATTGGCTGCAGGTTCATAAGAACAGCGTTGGTTCCTAACACCAGAAACATGTTATATATAAACATGATGCTTTTCCAGAAGGTTCCTGCACCTCATCAGAGACGCTGTTTTTCTTCCCCTCCTTTTTTTTTACGCCGTAAAAACATCTGGCCTTTCTTCTTTATATCCCAAATCCGTCCCCCAATTACCTCCAACATGGGTTAGGACACGCTCTACATACAGAGGAGTTCATAAAACGTTCACGCTACACGGTTCCTGCTCATGAACTCTTATAGGACGTCTTTTGGACGTCCCTGGTAAAGACGCCGTCTTAAATCCTCTTTATGTTACTCTAAAATCTCGGTGTACAAATGACCTTTAGAAAGGGTCCGGACCCGACCCCGACCCAGACCCCGACCCCGTACCATGATAGACCCTGGCTTTTGGACTCGTTCCTCATAACAGTCTGGATTCTCCTTTTTTCATCTTTGGTCCTGATGGCTCTGAGCACCATCTCCATTCCTGTGATGGTCCACCCTGGTCCAGAGAAGTGGGCGGGGCTTGTGGGCGTGGCTATAAGTTATAAGTGGTATTTGTGAATGTAACTCTGTATTATAGAGAGAGATAAAGGCTGTGCTCCTATCAGATACTGAGGGAGGGGAGAGAGATCACCCCTTGTACCCCTTACCCTTTAGATTCCCAGATTCTGAATTGTTCAGTTGGATTGATTACAGAACAGGTCATGTGGATCAATACGTATATATTGGTAATTTGTGTGGATCGGTTAGATCTGGACTGATCAGGGATCGATAATCACAAGGATCAATATTGATCGATTGGTTTATTGATTCATTTCTGATTGATTCAGTGTTTATTGATCCATACCTGATTGATTTACCATTTATTGATCGATTTCTGATTGGTTCAGTGTTTATTGATCGATTTCTGATTGGTTTTGTGTTTATTGATCCATATCTGATTGATTTGTTGTGTTTATGAATTCAGTGTTTATTGATTGATTCCTGATTGATTGACTGATTGGTTTGTTGCTTATTGATCCATATTTGATTGGTTTACCATCTATTGATCGATTTCTGATTAGTTCAGTGTTTGTTAATCCATATCTGCTCACTTTAGCATGTATTAAATCATATCTGATTGATTAATATCTGATTGATAAGTTGTGTTGATTGATTTTTTGTTTATTGATCGATTTTTGATTGGTTCAGTTTTTAGTAATGTTGTGTTTATTGATCTAAATCTGTTTGATTGGCCATTTATTGATTGATTTCTGATTGGTTTAGTGTTTATTAATCCATATCTGATTGATTCTCTGTTTATTGATTGATTTCTGATTGGTTTAATGTTTATTAATGTTGTGTTTATTGATCCATGTCTGATTGATTTAGTCTGTATCTTTTAAAAGAGGAAGCCTCTGATCCTGACGTATTTATCCAAAAGTCCAAAAGTGTGGGAAAGTATCCGGGCTGAATAACGGTCATTCTGGATAATCTCCGTTACTTTTTACTTTGGAAACTGAGAGCTGGTTTGTGGGTAAAATCCCCAAATGGAGGTTTGGAAGGAGAAAAAGTTCAGAGATCCATCGAGTTCATGGATTGATTCAGTAAGTGGATAGAGAAGCAGCAGATGGTTCCTGAGGTCAAACCTCAAGCTTTCTGGTTTGTGGGTCAGAAAGATCCGAACGCTTTGGCTCGCCTGTTTTTCCGCTGACCTCAGCGTAACATCGGAACTGTCAGCTCGGAAATATCGACAGGGAAGATTTAGAGTTTAGAATTTCATACCATCGCTCGTCCATAAGGCACTTCTGCTGAAAAGTATGTGAACCTCTGCTATCAAGCTTCAAATTCAGCTCCTTCCACAGCATTAAGCTCCGTCACATTAGCTTTGGTTAAGAGATTTGGACCTGGGTCAACAAAGGACTGTGATTCCAGGTGTGGATCTTCTTTGGTAGAACTGGAACCTTTGGTACTGGAACTAAAATATTGAGTAATGGAAAACAACTTTCTGTAGTGCAACTGGAACCTTTCTTACTGGAACTGGAACCTTTCTTGCTCGAACTGGAACCATTGGTACTCTACCCAGACGGTTTTATAGCATAAGTAAGAAATTTCGGTACTGGAACTAAACATTTGGACAAATCTTTAATAAGAAACATGGGCTCAAAAAGTTGAATGTAATAAATAAGAATTTTAGTTCTGGAACTGAAACATTCACGCCACCCTTTGAAAATAAACATGAACACTTTGGTTCTGGAACTATGAAAGTTTTTCATGAACTAAAGCCTTTGGTACTGGGAAACTGGAACCTTCTGGTACTGAACTGGGAGGGCTCGGAGTCCAGGCTTTGATCTTTCCTGCTAGAACTAAAACTTTTTGTACTGGGACTAAATTGTATTTGGGACTTTATTTTTTGGGTTCTTTATTGTTGGAACTGGAACTGTAGATTTGGTTCCAGCCTTAATAAGTAGACATGATAAATGTGGTTATTGTTATAGTAATCAAACCCATCTGTTCCTAGAACTGGAACCTTTGGTACTGGGACCTTTCCTGCCAAAACTGGAACCTTTTCTGCCAAAACTGGAACCTTCTTGCACTGGGACCTTTTTTTGCAAAACTGGAACCTTTTTTCTCTTGGACCTTTCCTGCCCAATCTGGAACCTTCTGGTACTGATTCCCGCCTTGGATCCTTCTTGCTGGACCTGGACTCAGAACCTTTGGTAGTGGAGCTGGAAATTTGGAACCTTTTCGGAACGTTCTGTGGCTGAAACTGGAACCTTTGTTGCCGGACCTGGATGGTTCTGTACTATAAATACGAAATTCGGTGCAAAACTAGAACCTTTTTTCACGGGGACCTTTCCTGCCAAAACTGGAACCTTCTTGCACTGGGATCTTCTCTACCAAAGCTGGAACCTTCTTGCACTGGGACCTTTTCTGCCCAAACTGGAACCTTCTGGCACTGGGAACTTTTCTGCCAAAACTGGAACCTTCTTGCACTGGGACCTTTCCTGCCAAAACTGGAACCTTCTGGCACTGGGACCTTTTCTGCCAAAACTGGAACCTTCTGGCACTGGGACCTTTTCTGCCAAAACTGGAACCTTCTGGCACTGGGACCTTTCCTGCCAAAACTGGAACCTTCTGGCACTGGGACCTTTCCTGCCAAAACTGGAACCTTCTGGCACTGATTCCAGCCTTGGATCCTTCTTGCTGGACCTGGACCCAGAACCTTTGGTAGTGGAGCTGGAAACTTGGAACCTTTTCGGAACGTTCTGTGGCTGAAACTGGAACCTTTGTCGCCGGACCCGGATGGTTCGGTACTATAAATACGAAATTCGGTGCAGGAACTAAAATTTGCACAAACAAACCAAAAAGAAAGACAGTACAAATAATAAAAGTGTACGGTTTGGTTCTGGAACTAGGTAAGACTGACATGAAGTAAAGCCTTTGGTACTTTGGAACTGGAACTGGGACCTTTGGTAGAGCAAACTGCGGCTTGTGCCACCTCGCCACCTGGTCCAGTTCCAGCTGTTTGGTTCTGGTACTTTGCACAGTGAAGAAACAGCTCCGTTTCTTGGGTTGGTTATATAACCTAAGCAGAACCAGAACCAGAACCGACACACGCGTGTTTAATAAGCACAGGGGATCTGTGTGTGAGGCGTCATGGCACTGTTTGTGTTCCTCTTGCGGTTGTTCTGTGCCCGTTTTGATGTCGCTCCAGAATCCCAACACGGCATCGGGAAACGTGTGACATTCTTATGATGAGGACAATTTGTTCTTCGCCAAGTGGAAAAATGCGACTTTGTTCATAACAAAATAGAAAGACACAAACAAAACGTCAAACTCCTCAGCATCGCCGGTGCTCAGGGCGACTTCAGAGCGCCGCTTGTTCCTGCTTTCACTCACGAGACGTCTCTGATCTTCGTCCAACAGGGGGCCGCGTTCCAAAATATTGATACCAACGCATCGATTCGTGAGTCGCGGTCCAAATCCGGGAAGGTATCTGAGATCTGGAGAAGTTTTGGGTCTGTGTTGGATTTAATTAAGGCAGAAACAAAGGCTGTTTCGGCGGGTTCACAAACTTTTTCCAATAACTGTTTTGTACTGGAACTCAGTCTTGATTTAAGGTTGACAGTAGGACTCTCTGGTTCCTGTGCCCGGGTGCAGACGGGCATGCAGGGCATCAAGGTGCCAACAGATCATCTCTGGGTAAAGCGGGGTCGGTTGATGCAGTGCCGGGAGATCAAACCTCGACTCCCTCAGAAACAGCAAATCACAACGTCCCATCCAGAAGGCACTGCTGATACTGGGAGAATATGTAGTAAACTGGGAGCACTGGAATCATAACTGGAACTGGAACTGGATTATATATCAGGAACAGCCATGCTAGTGGAACTGGAAAATGTGGTACCGGAACTGGCATGGACTGTACTGGAACTATTATGTTAGTAACTAAGAGCTGGGCTAATGGTACCAGTATAACAGAGAGCTGGGCTAGTGGTACCAGTATAACAGAGCGCTGGACTAATGGTACCAGTATAACAAAGAGCTGGACTAATGGTACCAGTATAACAGAGAGCTCGAGTAACAGTACCAGTATAACAGAGAGCTGGACTAATGGTCCCAGTATAACAGAGAGCTCGAGTAACAGTACCAGTATAACAGAGAGCTGGACTAATAGTACCAGTATAACAGAGAGCTGGACTAATAGTACCAGTATAACAGAGAGCTGGACTAATGGTACCAGTATACCCATAACCCTGGACGTACCAGTGCCAGTTAGTCATGCCAGAGGCTCCTGGAGCTCAAAGCTTTCTTGTGGTTGGCACTGGGCTGGTTGAATACATGATGTCACTGGTGGAACTGGGATTGACCTTTGTGGCACTGGTAATGCTTTCGTTAGGTCGTATTCGAGCCGGACAGCTGGCATGAAACGGATGTTATGCCAACCTGCCACCCCGGGAAGCTTTTAGACGACGTCCCGTTCCAGTGGCAGTTAAAATATTTATCTTCACAGCCACTTCTACGCGGTGCCAGCGTAATGACGGGCACGGCCCGCCGGGTCAAGACCAGCTCACGTCGCCCTAAGGGGGGTTCACGGAGTTGGGCGCGTCCCGCAGTCGGACCTCTTTCCCTGCCACGTCTTGGTCTCGCTCGCCGTAAATATTTGCAGTGTGTTTGGCAGGATGGTCTGTGTGTGTGTGTGTGTGTGTGTGTGTGTGTGTGTGTGGAAGCCGAAAAGTAACATCCAGGACGCTTGGATCCTGCTGCTTCTGCTCGCCCATCACGTTCTTTGCCCGTCTAAGAGCTTTGCCAGAGGACGAGCGGGCACTAATGGACCCTCCGTGGCTGTGCCGTGTCACTACTGACATGTTTTCCTCCGCGGGTGCTGAGTCGATGCCCATATATGCCCATGTGATGCCCCTTTTTTTTATCGGTCTTAATCTCGGATCACTTTGGATCCGTGCTGGATTGATTAAGACCAGCCTGCGTTGGCACGAGGTCCATCAACCCGATCATCGTTAGGGATGGTTACGGAACGTTCTTCGGTGCCCGTTCTCTGCCCCTGCCCTGTGTGAGAACCCGTCCAGGACCTCAGCGTGAAATGTAACAGCCGATCTGTCTCTCTCGTCCCGGGATAAAAAGGGCTCCGGTTCGAAAATCCCACTGAAATTGAACAGAATCCGTCGGCATGTCAGGTCCTGTTTTCATTTCGCAGAAACCACAGAACTAGAACCAAGTCTTACTCACCGAAATCCCTTTAAGTATTTCATTATGAACAGGCCCGGAGCTCACCTCCATATGGAGAGCAGATGTGCAGCGCCGTCCCGGCCCAGGCCCTGTCTGCTGTCCGGCGAACGGCGGGACTGTAACCTGTATTTAAATCAAACGCGTCCAGTCCAGGATTTAAGGACAGGACACAGAATTATAGCGGGCACGAAAAAAACCCCAAACTTTCAATGGTGCCAGCCGAACTACAACTGGACTTACATGGTGCCAGTCAAGACCTATACTTCCCAGTGCCAGTATGTCTAGAGGTCCGGACCTAACAGTGCTAGTATACCAAAGGTCTGGACCTAACAGTGCCAATATACCAGAGGTCCGGACCTAACAATGCCAGTATGTCTAGAGAGCTGGACCTAACAGTGCCAGTATACCAGAGGTCTGGACCTAACAGTGCCAGTATACCAGAGGTCTGGACTTAACAGTGCCAGTATACCAGAGGTCAGGACCTAACAGTGCCAGTATACCAGAGGTCAGGACCTAACAGTGCCAGTATACCAGAGGTCTGGACTTAAGAGTGCCAGTATACCAGAGGTCAGGACCTAACAGTGCCAGTATACCAGAGGTCTGGACTTAACAGTGCCAGTATACCAGAGGTCTGGACTTAACAGTGCCAGTATACCAGAGGTCCGGACCTAACAGTGCCAGTATACCAGAGGTCAGGACCTAACAGTGCCAGTATACCAGAGGTCTGGACTTAATGACATAATTCAAACAAACATTTATTAAAGGACTCAACAAAAACAAGAAGTTAAACACAAAGCGACAACAAATATAAACCCAGAAAGAAAACAATTAAAACAAAAAGGTGGATTTACCAGAAAGTAACGGAACGTGACGCGGGGCAAAAGCAAATGAGGTTATGGAGCACGAAGGGGGTCATAATGACACGATATAACTTCAGGATAACCTTCTGAAGCCCAGTCCTGCTATTTTTTTAATGAGAATAGAATGTGAAAAAGTACAGAATGGTCCCAAGACTGGTACTGGAACCCCGGACCCAAGTCCAAAAGCCAGGTTCTATCACGGTACAGGGTCGGGTCCGGACCCTCGGCGAAAGGCCATTGCCACTTCTGTTCTGTGATGCAGCATTAATGCAGAAAAGCACACCGAGATTTCAGAGCTTCGTTTAGATTAGTTCATCTCGATCTCCACAGGCCGGGTGTCATGTGGTTTGAAGGCCAGCATGAGAACAGGCCTGGAGGTTCTCTGCGTGGGTCTGGTGGCTCCTGACAGGCCTACTCCAGTGTCTCTAATACGTGCTAATTGCATTCCACTTTCCTCAGCGGATGGGAGGAATGTGGCTGTTATTTCTGCATGGAGACTCATCAGCACATTCCTATACCAAGACTGAGAGAGAGAGAGAGAGAACATGGCTTTGGAAGTCTGAAAAACCTTCATTATCCAAAAACTCAACAAACAAAAACACACAAAAAAAGCTTTATCAGAGTTCTGGGTGCTTATTGTAACCACAAGTGTGAAGACATCTCTGGTGAAAAAGTGTCTATGTCCTCTCCAAACCCTTCCTTCCATCCTTAGACCTGAGATGATCGGATAATGATCGTGATCACCATGTAAATATGGAACCAACATCTCTGAGGAAGGTCTCCAGAACCTTGGCTCATCCATGGTGCTACAGAATGAGGGTACGAGGAATGTGTGTGTGTGTGTGTGTGTGTGTGTAGCCTGACTGTGTTGCCGGTAAGTGGCGATTGTATCACTTTGGTGCGAGTGACACCTTGGCTCGTAAATCCTTTCGCTTCTTCGCAAAAGCTCACGAGAGCCTGAGTCAACATGACGTCACCAGCCATGCCGTTCCAGGTTCGGGCTCTGGCGCCATGGCACCAGGAGTAAGGTGAGATTGAGACGGAGCGCGAGTCCAGCACGGTACGAGATCTTCAAGAGCAAAACTTGGCTTTAGCTTCATTCCGTTAAAAGAGAAGCAGAACTTGAGTCCTTCAGAATAAACGTGTGTGGTCTTTAGTCCCTCAGAACGTCCCGTTAGAACCTCCGACTCGTTCGTGGTGTAGCTCACTGGCGCAACTGGTTCTCCTTTCCTTCTGGAAGAGTCATCCGCGGGCGCGTTCAAGGTCGCTGAGTTCTTCAGCTTAGATGATGTGCATGGTCTGTATCTTCTCAGAGCTTCTCGTGAGAACATCTTGCCTTCAGCCAAGATCCTCCAGTCAATGGGTTTGGAAGGAAGTTCTGGCTCACAGCCTTGGTTCTGTACAGTACAAGATCTTCTGTATCAAACCAAAAACAGAACCAGATCTTCTGGATCAGCTGGACATCCTCTGGCATGGTCAAGAAGAGCATGTCCTGAGAACTCCAATCCATGAAGCTCATAAGAAGGAGAACCAGCCTCCGGAGATGAGTGTTGAAGCTACCATAATCAGCTTCATGGAGTTAAGGAAAAAGCAGAACTTTACCAGGGTACGAGTGGAAGGTGGAAGCGTTCTTCAGCACAGATTATGCATCTTCTCTGATCTTCTCATGAGAACATCTTGCTCACTCTTGGTGCAGAGGCTCCAGTCACTGGGTTCAGCTTTCCACTAGATATGGGAAGCAAGTTCTGGCTCACAGCCTTGGTTCTGTACAGTACAAGATCTTCCATGTCAAACCAAAAACAGAACCAGATCTTCTGGATCAGCTGGACGTTCTATGGCATGTTTCTGCAGTTCCATTGAACTCCAATCCATGAAGGTCATTCGAAGGAGAACCAGAATCCAGAGATGTGGGTTGAAGCTACCAGAATCAGCTTCACGGAGTTAAGGGAAAAGCAGAACTTTACCAGGACATCTTGCTCACTCTTGGTGTAGAGCCTCCCATCACTGGCTTACAGACTGTGATCTTCAACCTTCACCAGCTGGAAGTGCTCGCGCATCTGTGGGGCGAAGAACATGTTTCTGAGAACCCTAATCCACGAAGCTCATTAGAAGGAGGACTAGCGTGAGCCCCCCCCCCCAACCTCAACCCCAACCCCCGCGCCCCGCGCCGAATCTCCAGGAGGCAGAGCTTTAATAGCATGCGAGCAGAAGGTCACTGAGTTCTCCAGCACGCTCGGTGAAACCGAATGCCTCCACGTTTCCAGCCCGAGGGAACTTCTCGCCCAAAAAAGATGTGCCCAAAAAGATGCCCATGCGTCCCGAAGAGATCCCGGGCTCGGTGACATGACGAACATCTGGATCATCTGAGCTGAATGTCCCGACCTCATATTTCCATCTCTCAACCGTCTGGTGTTCATTCTCAGCGTTACGCCTGGTGGTGGGCGCCTTTTTTCCGCCGGGCTAACCTGTATCCTGTATCGGGACGGCCCGGGCTTTGGCTTTGAGCAGCAAAAGCCTTTTAAAAACCCGAATTTATTGCAATAGTAACTGCGGATGAATTGCAGATGTGCAACGGTCATCGCCAAAAACAACGTCCAAGGCGTTCCTCATGGGGTGTCGGCTGGCTGGGGGGGGGGGGGCAACTCCGGGGCCACCGTGGTACCGAGCGCTGGCCTGAACTTGATGGGACGCTGGAAATTTGGAACGCGCCCTCGGACCGGTCCTCCCGGAGCCCGTGGGACGAGGGAACTTTAATAACAGGCTCGTTCGGTCGTTACGTCCACGTGGGAGGTTGTTCCAACCCCGAGTGTTTTATTATTGCACAGCAATTCGCCGACACCACCGTATTTACGTACGTACAAGCTCATCATTTGCAGCTCCCGAACCCTTTGACATGACCCCGGGGCGTGTGGTCTGATCTCCGTCCAGGTCCGTAATAGCACATTCCGGCCCGGCTAATAACACACGGGGAACTTTTACTTAAATACAAGGTGCTCTGATGTGAACCTCCCGGCTTCAGACATCTGCTCAAGCCACGTTTTCAAACTCCTTAAGTCGGATTTAAATTCGTTACGAGGAGACCTTCACGAGAAGGTCCTTCCAACGACCCTGAAGATCAGATTTAGTCCCAATAACCAAAACGAACTGACTGATCTTGTAGCTGGTTTTGATGTTAGGGATCAGAAATGTTACGGGGCGATTATACAGCATCAGCAGCTCCTTATTTTCTTATCACGTCGTTTACCGTTTGGATCTGATTAAGTCCTGATCTCAATCTTAAACCCGACCGAGCTGCTCACGATCTCCAAACTCCGACTTTAACAATTCAGACTCGTACAAGATTCAGATTCAGAGCTTCAGATCTTCTCGTTTAAATCAGACCAGGATCCTGTACTTTCGTTCTCATTTCCTTTAGTTATTACAATAACAGATCTTAAATAATAAACCTGAATTATAAATTAAAACCGATTTATTTATCAGGCGATATATTAGTGTTTATTTATAGTATAATAAAGTTATTATCCGTTCGAACCGAACCCCAGAGTCCGATGACGCCGATTTCACACCGAACCGTTACTTCTCTCCTCACCACAAATGGTGATCACCTTAAGACCGTCCACTCCCTCTCCCTCGCGTTTCATTGCCTCTGTACTGGATTCTGGCTCTCCAGATCGGACCCCCCGTCCAGCTTCGCCGCGTTCCCCTGGTCGGCGCCGGCGCACTTGTGCCTCTTGAAGGTGTTTAGGAAGTTGAAGCTCCGCCCACACTGGGAGCAGCAGTAGAGTTTCTCTCCGGCGTGGATGCGCTGGTGCTGCTTGAGGTTGCCGCTTTCGGCGAAGCTCTTCCCGCAGAGCGCGCACCGGTAGGGTTTCTCTCCCGTGTGGATGCGCTCGTGTTTCTTCAGGTTGCTGTTTTCGGCGAACCTCTTGCCGCACAGCGAGCAGCGGTAGGGTCTCTCGCCCGTGTGAATGCGCCGATGGGTCCGAAGGTGGCACCGGCGGGTGAAGTCCTTGCCGCAGACGGAGCAGCTGTAGGGTTTCTCCCCGCGGTGAACGCACTGGTGCAGCTTGAGGTTGGTCTGGTGGGTGTAGCTCTTGCCGCACTGCGAGCAGCGGTAGGGTTTCTCGCCCGTGTGGCCGCGCTGGTGATGCCGCAGGGTGCTCTGCTGGGCGAAACTCTTGCCGCAGCGGGGGCAGCGGTAGGGTTTCTCGCCCGTGTGGGTGCGCTCGTGCCGCTGGAGGTTGCTCTGGTTGTTGAAGCTTTTCGGGCAGTGCGAGCAGTGGTACGACTTCTCTCCCGTGTGAATGCGCAGGTGCAGCCTGAGGGAGCTCCGGTGGACGAAGGTCCTCTCGCAGTACGAGCAGGGGTGAACTCCTTTCTGCGTCCGCCCGTCCCCCGTGCCCGGGCTCACTGTCTTCGGCGCCGGGTCTCCGAAAGCCCCGGATCTCACCATGGCCTCGTACTGGTCCGAGTGGCACCTCCTGATGTGCTTGTGGAGGTACGTCCGGGACGTATAGGACAGCGGGCACAAGGAGCAGGACGAGATCCTGGAGACTTCTGGAGAAGACAAAACAAACAAATATGGATAACCGTCAGATAAAGGATGACTGGACATCAAGACAAGGCACGGCACACGAAGGGGCACCCATGGCACTGAGGTGCCCCAAAGTGTGCCAAGAGAATTCCCCTTGGAACCATTGGTTCATGGACCAGGCTACGTTTTCCCGGTCTGGAGCCACGGTTTGAAGATCTTAGCCGATGCGGAGGAGGGGTGCATGGGGTGATCTTCTACCACTGTAGCCCATCTGCTTCGTGGTTTGACATTTTGTTATTAAGAGGTGCTCTTGGTTGTACAGAGTGGGTATTTCATCAATCTGGATTCTCCTCTGCCCAGTGGAACCGACCAAGCAGATTTTCTCTTCTTCAGACCAATCCAAGTAGATCAGCAGAGCTTCTGAGATACCCAGCACCAAAAACAGGGTCCCTCAAATCACCTTTCTTCACCACTCGGATGCTTGGTTCGTTCCTTACCGTTAGAGGAGCACTTTTTGTTCCAGATGACGTCGAAGGTAGAGCTGAGATGTTTGCCGTACTCCTCATCATAAGACACCAAGAGCTCCTGTCCTGGATGAATGGGTCGACAGCAACGGTAATAAATTGCACCTC
>JAVSBV010173784.1:0-13658 GCA_033117975.1 Parotocinclus spilosoma | reverse complement strand
TGTGAGAGTGTGTGAGAGTGTGTGAGAGTGTGTGAGAGTGTGTGAGAGTGTGTGAGTGTGTGAGTGTGTGAGTGTGTCTTCAGTGGCTGCATACAAACAGTTAAAATACAAAGACTTTGCTGTAGAATTACAATGAATAAATGATGACTTTGTGATTTATAATATAATGGCTCACGGCTTTCTCATAAACCTCATAATTGTTGGCACGTTCATCCCGGCCGGCAGCGTAATTCATTATGAGTGTGCAATCTAACAGCAAATTGCAATCATTTAAATCATAAGAAACAGAGCTGGCCTGGCTGAGGGTTCGGACGCCCTATGATAGCTGATAGTGAGAAATGTTATTGAGCATTCTCAGGATGGACTCACCTTTGTGCTACTTTTGTCATATTCGTGAGAATGAGGAAACTGGATTCGTTGCAAATAGCTGGATGGATCAAAGAGCCTCTGTACGCTGGGATCACCAGGCCTGGCTGCTTCATTGACGTCTTTCTTATAACAAATGAGCATATTTTCAACCAGCATAGCAAGAATCGATACGGTACAGTTGTTGAAGATGAGTGGGTTTTGAGATTCCTGGCTAAAAGTGAGAAGAAGAAGATCGTATGTGCATCCCGGTAATAAGTCTGAAAGCAGTGATGGATTATAATTTCATTTTGTGGTTTGAGTCTCGGGTTTTGCAGCTAGACCCTATCCCTGCCTCCATTTCAATTCCTAATGAACCGTTGACAAGTCAATTAAGTTCGAAGACCTTGCAAATAAAAATCGTACCAAAAAACGCTCAAGGTTTTGCACATGTTTTAATGTGCATCCATGAAATGTTCGACTTTTAAGTTTAATTGGTAAACTCGGTCCCAAAGCTACAAATCTGGACTTAATTTGATTTGAACCTGCATAAATCCCATTTGGATCTTGTTAAGAAAGACTTTCTGCATGGAAAAGTTTTCCACTCATCATACGCCAATCTTGCTCGTCCCTTATGTATAAACTATTGAAGCTGTCCTGTGGTATCTGGCACCAATACGTTAGCAGGACGTCCTTTAAGTTGCATGATGGGACCTCCATGAATCAGACTTGTTTGTCTAGCACATCCCAGGTGCTCGATCGGCTTGAATTTGGGGGAATTTGGAGACCAAATCAACTCCTTAAACTGTTTGTCATGTTCAGTTAAGGCAATTGTTCTTGGGGTGTAGCGTTACAAGAGTCTTGTTGTAACCCTCTGCTCACAATTTGGTTATCAATTTTAATTTTCAGTAAAAAAACATGCATTTTTTTGTTTATCAGTGTAAACAGTGCACATGCATGACCTTTCCATGTCTACGTGGGTTTACTCTGGGTACTCCGGTTTCCTCCCACAGTCCAAAGACATGCGTGTTAGTTTAATTAGTGTCTCTAAATTGGCATTGACTATATATGTACAGTTGTTTACGGTTAATGGGACCACATGGGGACGCGATGGTTTTGGTCCTAATAACCGACTGGGCCGATTAAACGAACATGCCCTATGTTACAAGACGGGAAGTGCTATGTAACATATTAAATGTTTTTGAAACCTTTATTGTGCGGTTTACACGTATAGCGAACGTACAAACAAGAACTACTGTTGCTTACGAACTGTCAGGAGGCACTGAGATAACCACATGCACATTGTGTTTCTTATAAACGTACCTAATAAAATAAACATTTTGCAACAAAGGGGGATTGTTCTGGTAACCGGCGTAGTGTTTGTGTGTGCAACTGAGAAGTCACAGTGAAATGCGCTGCCATAAACAAAATATGATAAAAATGATGTAATTGAATTGTTGAGCTGTAATAAATGCATTGCCTTAAAGCTTATGTTGTTCACTCTTATTGCTCGGTGCTGCTATCTTAATGGGGAAGAAAAACTTTTGGGTCAACTAGGAACAGGCAATCTAGTTGATTAAAAACTGCACAGCTAACCCAATAAACATAGTTTGTTAGCCCTGTACAAACAGTATACAGTACTGTTCAAAAGTTTTGGGCCACCATTTAATTAGTTGTTTGAGCAATGGTATAATGATCATATATTACACATTAATGACAGTTGGACCCAACAAATTAAACATGGATTTGAAACTCATTTCTACTGTCCCTTATTCCAATCTTAGTGAGCTTTAGTGTATTTAACGACCTTTTGCAAGAACAAGATATAATGAAAGGTTATTATACTAATGCTAAAAGACTGGTATATGTAATCTAATGGTGGTGTGAAATAAACAAAAAAACGGCTAGCCCTGGTTAGTGCCGGTGTTTAAAGTTTTGTATTCTTCAGTAAATATTAAAAACCAAAAAATAACAACAAAAAAATTATCAGTATATGGCAAAGTTTGCCAAGAAGGCTTAGTTATACTTATGAGGGACCTTGGTTGGGTTCAGCGATCAAAAAAGGTACTAACTAGTTTTGCTTGGGGTTGTTGGACATGTTGGAGCATGCCCAGTAGGGACCTTGTGGACTGGTCCATTTTGGGCGGGGTTCTAAGTCGTCAGAAGTTTTCTCTAACTTAAAAATTTTGTTGGATATTTAATTCATTATCTGTCCCCTGTATGGTATTGGTTATTTGCGTAGTACTTATATATTTGGTGTACGTATATAAGGTAGATATATGTATGGGTATAATCAGTTGCTAAATGTTGTCTCCCCACTCACATTAGAATGGTTTGGCCTTAGGTAATTGCCTGTAAGGGGGAAGGCTATAAAAGGCTTTAGTCTGCCATGGCAAGGGGGAGTGAGTGTTAAAGTGATATGGTAGAGTGCTGTATGAGATGCAGATGTGGTTCCAGGGTTGTATCAAGTAACAGTTTGGGCTGTTCTACAAAATATCTGTAGCCAATGTATATTTTGTATATAACGATTTTTTTTGTGCATTCTTTTGTTTTCATCACTAATAAACACTCTTGCACTAAATGTGTTAGTCTGTCTTCCTTGTTCCTTGTGCTAAAATCAACATTTTTTGGGGGGAACAGTACCACACTCCTCAGGTGCTCCCTACCCGCACTATCACAGTGTGATAGTCTTTTATGTTTCATGTGCACCTTTATGTCGAAACAATTTCTTAGTCTGTTAATCCTGTTTATTGACAATGGCGATAAAGACCGATTCTGATTCTGATGAAGTAACTAGCTAGCCATTTGGACAAGAGCAGGTATCTGGATGAGGCTGGTTCACCTGGATGAGGTTGTACTGTTCTTTAAACATAACTGTGTTGTTTTGTTTTTTTTTAATAAAAATAATAAGTAAAAAGCAGCAATTGTGTTTGTGAGTGCTAGCTTGTTTATGTAGCATATTATGCTCATTTTGAGCTTCTCTAGTTTATTACAATGAACCTGATTTGATTTTATTTACTCTTATGGGTAAACACTACTGTGTTGATTAACTAGTATGTGTCTAAAATTGTATATAAAAAGGGGAATAATCGTCGAACATTCCCAAAGAATCGATAATGAAGCACTTTATATTTCAGTATGGAATGATCCTCTGTTATAAGGACTGGATGGCAACCCTATACAGAATATTGCAGGTAAACATGACAAAGCACCTGCTCCCTACTTACATCTCCTCTTTGTTTCTGCCTGTTCATCACTGTCCTCATTATCCCCTTCAGAATGCTTGAAAATTCATAAAGCCATTAACTTAGCCCAGTTTGCAGCATCAGTCAAAACAGCAGTTTCTTTTTTATGTTATGTTTATGTATGTTTTTGTTACTGAGACCATGGGTCTTCTCCAAGTTGTGGAAATAATTGCTTGATACTAACTGCCCTTGTGGAAGATACTCTTAGATGAAATGGTACTACCTGCCATTATGGACTGCGCCAGCTGTGTGACTGCAGCTAAGATGACCTATTGAATATTTGTGTATAGATTATATGATACCTGGTGTTGGAAAAAATACTGGCTTTTGTGAAACCAGGCTTTTCCAACAGCTAGTCCTTACAGTCCCTAGTCTCTGAACATTCCATGCCTATAAACTATAGTTAGTGGGAGAGGGCCATAGGTCAGTGAGTGCCTCCATAAACTGGTTGCTGATTGCTTACTGTATCCACCTGCCACGTTTGCTGCGAGTCACTACAGAGATAATCTCTCAGCTTGCCTTCCATAACTCAGAAATGGACAGCTGTGTCTATAGAGAACACAGACAGACACTGAAGTAATGGGACTGCAGGACCTCTGTCCATCAAAAGCACAATTTAAGTATACTTCATATTTCACACATACTTGATACAACAAAATGGACTGGTGATATTCAACAATGACAAAAAAAATTCATACCATGAGAGTGAGAGTAAATGCATTAAAGCAGTACAGTACAGTGGTACCTCGGTTCATAACTACCTCAGAGCTTGTCATATTCGGTTTTCATTGTTTGCTCGGTACTCAGCTCAATTGCATACACTTGTACTGTATATATGTTGAGTCAAACGACTTGTTTTAGCTGAAATTCACCAGTCATGATTCATGGTTCAGTATACAGTGATTCATTGATTCTGATTCACAATATTCCTTGCTCAGTGAAGCTCTCCACTGTGTTTATCATGCTTTTCTTTATTTTTACATCTACAATACTACACTCTTGCAAATAACCTAACCCAACCTAAAAACCTAAAATGGTTAGTGATGACAGCCAACCGATAGGAAAACTGGCTCTCCATCCTCTTATCTTTCAGGATGTAGTTAGCCCTAGCTTCTAGCGCCTTAAGTTCACCCTTAGTTCACTTTTCACTAAATTACATGAGATTTTTTACTTTATTATAAATAATGACTATTTGTGTTAATGACTATCATGTTATGAATTTGGGGGAACATATATGCTCATTATAAATCAGGGAGCATCTGTACAATATTTATTCATTCTTATAATGTTACATTTTTGGGGGGGCTGGAACATAGACAATTCTATTGACATTATTCCTTATGGGAAAATTTGATTGCTACTCAGCTTCTGCATATGCATTGTAGTATGCCTCCTGCACCTGTATGCCTCCAAGCCCAACTGTCACTCATCATTTAGCCAGGCTAGAGTCAGCCCAACAGTGTACTAGAGCATCCTTTTAATAGTACTGTTATATCAAAGATTTATTCGACTTCAACTACTCCAACCGCAATTGCAAAAAGTGCTTCTATATAGTGCATGTATAGCAACCAAGACTGGAAAATGGAATTCTGTCTGCTAATCTGATCAACAAATGTGGGTTTCACAAATATGAGGGGAATACTAACTGAAGTATACATCTTTGTAAAAAATATTAATGATCTAGGACTGGTTTCCTGATTTGAATCCATCTCATATTCCAGTGTAGAATAAATCTTAATTTAGCTAGGACACTTAGCTAGTTTAACCTCTAAACCTCTAGTTTAGCTACTTAGTTAGTTTAACAATGTAAAAGCAATGCCATCAGATCATCAGTAGGTCAAGCGTGAGCTCAGCCAACATCATTGACCAAACCCATGAATGGTCTTGTGACGGAATGCAATTAAATCACCATAGTGTTGTTCCAAAATGTAGTGATATATTGCTGTTACAGCAACAAAATGATTTTTGAATCACACATGGGAGTGATGGAGAAACATTTTGCCTAGTCGTGTACTTTGATGCCTGATACATGTCACTCTTTCTTTTTGTCATATGATGTCCATTTTTGATTAACTTAAAATAGGGTTGACAATATATGGTTGATGGTTAAGTAGAGACTGTAAGAGAGAGCACTCGAGAGAGAGAGGGCTTGTGTGTGTGTTTGTGCGCATGCTTTAAGGGGGAAGATTCCTGTCCATGTTAATGATAATAAAACAGAGCCACGATCTGCAGTTGTCCAGCAGGTTGTTTGGAGCAAATCAGAGTCAATTGGGTGCGAAAGAAAGAAATAAGTAGGTAATACAGTTTATGGATGGGTGGCTGCGTCCTAAAGCCCAGATTACTCGTCCAGTGCTTGATTTTGGTGGCTTGCAAAAGTCACTTGATAATTAACACACACTCACACACATTCCAAATGTATTCCACATTCCAACCCTAACCCTGTCTCAGTGTGTATTATCATACAATATGCTACCAATCTATTCCTTTACACAAATATCAATTTCCTTCCGGTTTTCCTGCTGAGGATCACTGTATGTCCATACTGTATATGAGCATAAACTTTAGTATTCACAATCTTTTTGTTTATATTTGACTTTCTCATGATGAAGAACAAATTAGCATTGAGTATAATCCATTTTGTGATATAATTAAAAAGGCTACATATTCTGAGACTGCTTTCTTACTTATACATGTTTTGATGTACTCGTACTTATGTTATGTTTAGATATATTTTGATAGGTTTGGCTGCTGTTATTTACATTCATTCATTTATGTTCCATACCTGTTTGCTTTTATGCAGATCTAAGATAAGTTATTTTTCAAACTAACTACACTATTACGTTTTAGCAGTAGTTATTTTAAGTTTTACATACATTTTCTATAAAAAAAAACCCTTGATTTTACATCCTCAGTATATTTTAAAAGGCTAAATGTTGTTGAGGAGGTGTGGTTGCATTTGTAAACAATAATGTATGATAAGCTGTGTTCAGTATGAGATTTATGAATGACTGCATGTACGATGAAAATTGGTATACAGGTAGACATACTAGTTCTAAAAAAATTGTTGGTTGTTGGAGTGTATGTTACCAATATTTAATGCTACTCAGCATTTTATTTTTTGATTAAGGTGTGTCTGTATGTCTGTATTAAGAGGTTAATCTAATTTAGGGTCACATGGAGTTGGAGAAGCACAGTTTGCAAAGCAGGAATCAATCCTGGACAGGGCACTAGTCACAGAGGACACACACACACACACAAACACACACACACACGCACACACACACACACACACATTTGTTAATAAAACCGTCCTCGCCGGTCGCCATTACAGAGTTATCGGTGAGGCGGACTAAATCCATTATCCTGATTGCGAACTGATTCCAAGCAGCTGCTTCTCTTGCTATATAGGCATGAGTTTTAACGCTGTTCGGCACCAGGTCATCGTTATTCGACCACCGGCGCGCTCGCGCCCTAGCGCGCACTTTTAGGGATAGTGGTAACGTCCGGGGGCTTTTCAGGGCCGATGGACGTGTATGGGGGGGGACCCCAGAGGTATGTAGTATGTTAGGGGCACTTTAAGGGGTTCCCGCCCCATACTCATGCGCTCCTCGTACGCTTGAGTTTACGCTTCTCCGTTGTCGGTTCTTAACTAGCCTCACTCCAGCCGGCTGCTCGTCCTAAATGGGACACGCCCCAGCTTGGCTTCCTCGCCCCCTTCCGCTTCGGTGCCTTTTTGTATTTTTTCTAGCCTCGCTCTCGGCTGCTCTCTCGAAATGAGACACACCCCGGCCAGAGTGGCCACCCAGCTGAGCATTCGAATAATAATAAGCGCCTCGGCATGGCTTCCTTGCGCCTTTTTGTGTTCTTTTAGTCTCACTCTGGTCGGTTGCCCTCTCCAAATGAGACACGCCCCGAGACACACCACCAGGCTGCACCCCGGTATGGCTTCCTGGCGCTCCGGCGCCCTCTATGCTTTCTTGAGCCTCACTCCCGCTGGCTGCCTTCTCATAATGACACATGCCCCAGCAGAGTAGCCACACGACTTTTGAGGCTATTTGAGGTATACGCGCCCCCTCTATGGCATTCCCATGCTACATGCGCATTTGAGCTCACCTTTACCCTCTGGTGTTAGGACTACCTCATGCCGCCTCACTTGGGAGACCTCCCAAACCGTGCTCTCTGCACGCCTGCCCGGATTGGCGCTTTGGCACTCTCTCACGACCAGTTCGAGCGTTGCTCCCACTCGGGATGCACTACCGGAGCGCCTCTTCATCCTTTTGTTTTTTTTGTGTTAGGAGCCTTACGCTCCGCTCTTCATCCCTTTTCAGTTGTTCTATATTATTTCCCCATTCTTATTATACGAAGAGGGATACGCTTATCCCGCATCCCTGGGTCCAAAATAAAAACCACCACATCTCGTAACAGTTTTGTTATATAAATAATCCCCTCACCCTCACCATTGTGGACAGACACTCAGGACCTTACGTTAAATCTCTCTGCCACGGCGCGTTTTGATCCCGTCGCGTCTCATCTAGACGCTCGGCTCGGCCTTTGAGACCGTCAGGCTGCTCGCGGCAGAGCGGCGCGTCAAGGCTGTTTCGCTAAAGAGGCCGAGGATCCGAGCGTCTCTCACGCTGAGCCGTAACAAAGCTGCGGAAGGTCAATCGCCTCCCTCCGTGGTTCTTATCCACAGGCTTCTTATCGTTTGTTTTACTCCAGAAAGAGAAGCGCTGATGTCGCGCGACCTTGGAGCGGCGCCGGGGCCTGCTCGAGGCTCTCAGAGATGTTTGTGTAGCAGCAGGCAGAAACTTTAAAGAAATCAAAAGCAGGCGGACGTCTTCAAAGGCGGAGAGTCGCCGCTTTCGCACCGACGTTGCCCGCGTTCCGAAAATCCCCCTTTTTAAGAAGCGTTAATAAGACAAGCAGGGTCTGTGGGGGTACGAGCAGAGCGCCCACGTATGCCGCGCCGAACCAAGCGCAGTGCCGCTGGATGATCCTGCCCTCCCTCAGGCACTGATCAGTTCTCTCTATGCATCCATCTGTTTGATATTTAGATTGGACCTCGCTGATTAACACTTCCAGCTGTGTAATTAACGTCTCCCTGAGATCGGGGTGGAACACGGCGAGCCTCTCAGGACCCGTCTTGTCCTCGGGGACGATTGATGAATTAACGAGCTCACATCGTTATGCTCCTCGTATCAGAACTTCAGTAACAGATTCAAACAGGCTGCTTTTGTTTTCATTCCTCGAAGATCAGATCTGCGACCGGCTCGGAGTCCGATCTGATCGAGTCTAAGCTCCGGCACAGATCAGATCAGCTGCTGGTGTCCTGCCCGAGTGTAATCAGATGTTGGCACACGTCCACTCCTGGACCACGTTTGGGATTCTCTAAAGCGAGAGCTCGTGGCACGGCTGAATGTTTATTGGCAGCTGAAGTCTCATCTCGTCTCGAGCACTCAGCGCTCCTGTGAAATATGGATTTTAGCACCGAACAGAAAGCTCTCCGAGCCCTGATTACATCCCCGTCGCCTTCTGTGAGGAGACAGTCGCTTGATTACTGCCTAACCCGTGTGCACATCTAGAGGAACGAAGGTCGAAGCCTGAATCATTTACCAAAGGCAGAAAACTGGCTCCTGCTTCCTGTAAACAAAAGCCAGGCATTCACAGGAGACTCTTCCACTAACTCTTACACTAACACTAGGGGGCAGACTTTTTCGTGACCAAGTTTTGGCATCACGTCACCGTTGAGGTTCTGGTTTAAGGAGGAATGGCGTTGGAAGTGAGGATACCAAAACATAAACAAAAACAGTCTATAGATTCTCTCTAATGTCTTGGCCCCTCTGACCTTCTAAACACTGAGACTGGAAAAGGAATATTTGGGGAATATTTGGAATTTGGGCACGGGGTGCTGAAACTGGAACCTTTGGCAATAGAGCTTTAATCCATAGATCTACAATTACAACCATGAAACTGGAATCTTTTGGACTCTAAGCTTTCCTTTCCTTCAAACACCCCCCCCACCCCCCAACGGCGTCCAAACCCCCCTGATGATCGAGCTCCACTGAGCGTCCGTTCTTCATAAAGTGGTGGAACCAGAGCAGGGATGAGAACCTGAGAGATTCAGTGCCGAATTCAAACCTGTTTTAATTATCCAGTGGTGAGAAGGTCAGGATTAACTAATTCCAGCTTTGTTCTTTGCTTTAATTACTTTGTGCTTGATTGCACTTCCAGACAGGAAATGATTTCTTGGGTGTAATAATAATTTACACGGTACTTTATCGTAATAAGCAGAACCCCTAACGGTAAAGGTTCCACATAAAGAGTTCCTGTTCATGTTAGACTGTAGAAGATCTTTAAACTTCATAAATCATTACTTCCATCTCTCCGGTTCCTCTTAAAGTTCTTCCTCGTCATTCTGTGGAACTTCCCTTGCCACTGTCACCTCAGGCTGCTCGTTAGTAGCTTCAGACCTGGACGTGTTTAAAGTGGAATAAAAGCTAAAGAGAAATAATTCTATAAACGTCCACCTTCTTAATATCTTGATTTGGATCCTAAAAGCTACGACTTTAATATCGGATCTAACCGGAGAAGGACAAACGTTTATTTGTAGATTTAGATCTAATTAACAGGTGGAATATCGGTCCGCTGTGAGCTAATTAATGAGTTTAGGTTTTGTTTTTGTTAAAGGTGCCACCATGAAGCGGACTGGGCATTTCTCGGAGGGATCTAAACTGCCCACACGGGGGCTTTAGTGCAGCAGATGAGCCTCTTTATAGATTGCTGACTCGACCCATTTGTTAAGGAGCCTTTAAAGCCCGACTGTTAAATATTGCTCAGCAGAGAGAGAGAGAGACGGCGTTCCAGCTAACGAGCGAGCGGCCGGCCCGAGTTTTAGCCTTCATATTCCGCTGATAAACACAAGAGCAGCATCAGGAACGAGCTTATCGATTTTTTACGGCGTGCCATCGAAGATTTTCACGAAGCTTCTCAGAAACTGCTTATTAGTGCCCGAGTTCTTCCTTCAAACATCTATTAGAGGTTCCATTAACAGAGCAGAGGAAAAATATGGATCAGGAACCAGTCGTGGAACCACTGAGGTGACCACTGGGAAAAGAAATGAAAGTATTTTTATTATATCGTCTAAAATAAGATTCCAGAGCTGGTATTAGTGAGATCATTTCACCTCCCGATTCGAGCTGCAAAGCACACTCAGGATTCCAGCAGCTGGCACTTTGTAGAGAGGCATTATGGGTAACGTAGTCAAATCAGATATGCCAAAAGTACTGTAGTTTGGATGCAGTAGAAAGTTACAGACTGGAGGATTCATCACTAACAGTTATTCCAGGATGAATGAATCACAGTATGGTTGGGATGGTCTCCAATCTCCCGTTTCTCCTTGCCACTGTGTGTTGGAACACGACCCACGCTGACCGGAGCTAGACGGACGTCATGATTCGTTAGGACCTGGTTTGTTGCTGCTGCTGCTTTTAAAAGTAAATCTGGCTCGACTCGAATCCTTGAGTTATGAAAATGGTTTGGTGCTTTTCTTTTTGCGACTCGTTGAATGGCAGGTGTAAATGCAGATAGGCCGAGTTCCTGTCTGCTTTTCTATCACACACACTGCTGCTTGTTTTGTTGTGAGACCAGTGTTATATTATCACCCTCCTCAGTAATGTGATGGAACATTTTTAATCTTACACCTCTATAAACCCACTCTGCATCTCCAGCCCACCGTCCTTATGTCCTGATACCTTCACCCTCCATGCTTTGTGCTCAGGTGATGCTCGGAGGATGGGATTCGTTTTTAAAGAGCCGCCAAAAGTACCGGAGACCCTAATACAGGGTTCCCTCTCCACTTCGCGGTTCACCTTTCGCGGACTCGGTGCAAAAATAGATCGCGGATTTTTGCTGTTTCTCGGGTTTTTGCAAAACTTTTACATAAAAAAAATCACACAATTTATAAAAAATAAATTAAAACTAGTAATTCTAACAATAAAGGAATGTTATAAATGATAAAGTATTATGATTTACAGTAAATAGAGTATTTACTCGGCGGATGAATACTCACCAAAAACGAGAAGTAACACTAGAGTCGCTACTTGGCGTGTTCGCTGTTTGTGAAAGTTTCATTATGAATTCATTCAAACCCTACGATGTTACTCAAACGTTCTGCAAGTTCTACCGCTAAAAAAGTGTAGAAATACTTATTAATAAATATAGTGTCCCTACTTCACGGATTTTCGTTTCGACCAGCCTTTTTTTATTGCTTGTTTCGCGGGTCCGCTGACAATCATATTTGTTTTTTTGTTTTTTTTTTCTCGGATCCGCCGCAGCACCAATGGTTGAAATAAAACTGTAAACTTTTTTTTTTTCTTTCGCCCTCCGGTGGAGAGCCAACGGTATTGTTCTGTTTATTTTTATTTTTTTCCAGATTCACTTTCATTTAATTGCAAGTTAAATAAATGTTATTTTTAAATAAAAAATTATTTTTATTTCTTCCTCCTTCCTGGTATTGATTCCACATCGTCCTCGAGAAATTGAAAAGTGCTGAAAAATAAAGATTTATTTGTATTTTTTTCCTCCCTCCTCAGTAGATTCTTAAGTAGGAACAATTTAAAAAGTCTGGCCTTATCGCGGGTGGTCCTGGAACGTAAACCCCCCCCCCCAAACGAGGGCACACCGGTCGGGACGGTGCGTTCCCGAAATCATAGCGCTTAATTAAAAGCCGAACCCCGTTCCTACAGGGCGGCGTTTGATTTGTGTTTGTCGTACCGTGGCGCCTAATGAACTGTTTGCGTACGTCGTCGTCTCTGAGAACGTGGAGTAACATGTGGAGAACAATAGGACTTCCAGCTCAAATCAGTGGTGGGATTTAATCTTAGCAGCTGCAGATTGCTTATTGAATGTGAAACTCCTGCTGGTGTTTTTATCATCACGAGACAAAAGTTCTATCATATTAAACTCGGAGCTCCAACCCTAGAGCCTCAAAATGTTCTGGATTCCAGCCAAATACGGACGAGTATCCTCTGTTTAGATCAAACGTTTGCGTCTTTTAAAAGGAGCGGATCCCTCCAGATAAAGAACGTCGTCGTTAATCGGCCGGCAGATCCCGAACGTGAATCTGGTTCTTATTTTTAATTACGGCAGCTCCAGGGAAGCGCCGGACCTTCACAATGGAGCGTTCAGTTCCCTCAGGAGCACAATCATGTCTGAGTGACACTTCAATTAGCCGCCGATCCTCTCCTGGACTAACAGAGCGACCGTGGGCGTGCGAGCGCGACGAGGGTCGTTAAAACGTCTTTAGACTTTGCCTGGTTTACTCAAGGCCCATGATTAACTATCTGCACTCTCGCATTCTCTGTAGGAACAAAGCAATTTCACTCTCGCTGCAGAAGGTCTGCTCGTAACACCCAGCAGGAACCTGGAGATGTTCTCCTGACCTGCTCCGTCCAACAGGATCAGAAGATCAAACCCCCCCTGATCCTCTGGTTATTGGAGGGTTTTTTGGAGGACATGCTGTTCATGGTTCTCCGCCCTCCAAAGCTACCCCACGTTCTAAAGGTTCCACTTCATGTACGGAAATGTCTGAAGTTCTGCACCAAATCTGACATTTGGTTCCATTTGTCTACCTCATCACAGATTTTAAAGGATCCAGTCTCAGCCCACAGGGTTCCAGTACCAGCACCAATAAGTCCAGTTTTTCAGCTTGTTTTTGCTTTTCTTTCAGAACTTCCTCTGCCTGTATGAAGACGTTACCGCTTTATCTTTTGGGAGTTCCACCTTAGCTGACCGTAACTCCACAGAACAATGCCTAAATGTAAATTTAAATGTAAATGATGTTTCCCTTTCCGGAGCAGCCGGATGCTCGCCTGTGCTGGATCCGTTCCTCCCTCCAGCTTTCCAGTGGTGTTAAGTGGGGTCTGTGTGAATCCCTTTCAGCATTTATATTTACAGCATTTAGCAGATGTTCTTATCCAGAGCGACTTACAACTTATACAATCTTACAATCCAAGCAATTGTGGGATAAGGACCTTGCTCAAGGGCCCAACTGTGGCAGCTTGGCAGAGG
>JAVSBV010173774.1:0-13659 GCA_033117975.1 Parotocinclus spilosoma | reverse complement strand
GGGGGATGCTAAAAACCAAAACAAAGCCACGTGACGGTCGCAGCGCGCCGGAGCGGCCGTGGCGCGTACCCTTACAGCCAGGGGCTGTAAACTTCTTAATTACGTTGAGCACTGTGGACAAAGGAACATCAAGATCTCTGAGGATGGATTTGAACATTGGGATAAAAAAATATTAATATTTGTGCACAATATTGGTTCTTAAGGCCTCAAACAGTTTTGTTCTTTTTCTGTTCTCCATGCTTCATGTGGCTAACTTTTCTCCTTTTTATCTGGTTTAAGGTGTGATTTTTATAATGCCCGCACCTTGCCTAAGATGAGTTTAAATGAGCATCACATGCTTGAAACAAAGGTATTTACCCACAAATTTGTTCTAATACATACAAAGGAAATAAACATATTTATAATAAAAGTGTAACTGCAAAAAATCTCAGAGATAAATATCTAATTTCTGGGAACATTTCAGGGGTGCCAACAATTTCAGCCATGACTGTATATATATACATTATGGGGTACTGAGATTGATAGGGGATAACAATAGCACAATCGGCCTCAGCATATCTAAATGTAAAAAAATGGTAAAAAGATCTGAAGACTAGAACTTTTAGTCTTTTAGGACACAAGAATTTGGAATTTTATTATTACAATACAATTAGCATATGCTGTTTGCAACGTGTGCTACTACTAATTCTGTGTTTTACAAACCTCTTAGGTTCTTATATGGAATTTTGCAGTTTGCACTGCAAACAGTATCATGTTCATGTTTTGATTATTCCCTTTTTTATTTAAGTTTTGTAAAGTTGTAAAGGATGCTGTCAATCAGCTCCTTGTAGTTTGGTGCTCTGTATTTCTCAACAACATCCTTAAATGCCTTCCATGCTATTTTCTTAGGCCCCACTAGCAGCTCTTTGAACTCCCTGTCTTTGATGACCTGTTTTTGTGATTGTGATTTGTGGACCAACATAAATGCTTTCCTTGAATTGGGCAACAAATATTGTTGGAAGCATCTGTTTCATATAGCAAGATCCAGCACCTGTTTCCAGCACCATTGCTTTCACAAAAAAAAAAATCAGCATTTGTCAACAAAAGTTTTACTTGGTCTAATGTGTACGGCACTTATTTGTTGGCAATGCAAAGAATGTCATCATTTCAGTGGTTCATCGCAGGAATTACCACCAGGAAATCCAGTCCCCAGTTGCACACTCTGTGAACAGGCACCAGCAAGAAAGTTACGTTTGTGTCTTTGTTCATCTGGATCCGGGGTCCCTTTTTTCCCAGCATGTGACAGCATTCTAAGTTCCACTGGGACTACCCCTCCTCTTACTTTTTCATGGCTTCTGTTCTCCAAGCTGCCATCACTGCGCTGCTGAAACCCGAGATTTGACCAAACTCTTTCCATAGCACTACCTGGTGTGCTATGATCTGGAATTCAGTCAATCTTACCCAGAATCCATTGCACCTTTTGCAGCCACTGTGATGATTTGACCCCACTTTGGACACAACTGTAATGACTCTTTATTAAAGTAGTAATGGCACTTTATTAAACTTATGACACATATAGACACATACAGCACTTAGGAATAAACCTAGGAATCCAATTTGTGTTTTATTATGGGCCTCCCTAAAATTGAATAGAAAGGAAAAATAAGCAAATAGATAAATTAGACAAAAAAGAATCATATAAGCTAATGAGCCTGTTTTGAAAATGTGGGTGAGTAGAAAGTATAAATTTTTCTTTTGAAATATAGTAAGGAAAACCAAAAAACGATTTGGTTATGGAAATAATCAAGTAATACACAGATACATAAAACAATGTTTAAGTACTAACCACCTCTGAAACACAGTACACTTAGGAGCGGTATAGTGGTGCTCAAAAGTTTGTGAACCCTTTAGAATTTCTTTTGTATTTCTGCATAAATATGACCTAAAACATCATCAGATTTTTACACAAATCCTAAAAGTAGATAAAGAGAACCCAGTTAAAAAAATGAGACAAAAATATTGTACTTGGTCATTTATTAATTGAGGAAAATGATCCAATATTACATATTTTGAGGAGTTCCAATCCCATCCATTGTTTCAGCTGACAACTCAGTTAAACTTGTTTAACAGTCAAGTCCAGCAGTCCAACATGTTTGTAATGTTGTAAATGCTATATTTTAATTGCTGAGTCATTTACATATTCACATTTTTACACTTTTACCAGTATTTGATTTAGAAATGCAATATAATTATTTATGAATATATTACACCATTAACTTAACATATAATTTAAGTTGTTTGAGGTACAAATATATATAATGAGTATGAACAGCGAATGTTTTCCTTCAGTCATGATACGTACAAATGAGGCCAAAAAGTTCAATCTTGGTTTCATCACACTAGAGAATAGTTTCTCGGCACTGACTTTCATTAACTGAGGGCTCAGAAGTATTTTTAAAATTCTGTTTCCTCATGTGGTTTTCTAATGTGAGGTATGTAGATACTGGGAACTGGAACATAAATGTTACCACTGTGAAAATGAGCACTTTTTCAGATCTATGTTTTCTGTAAGCAAGGAACATCCAAAACATAATACCATTATGTCATTTTAATGGCAATAGTACAATCTTTGAAGTTAATTAAAAGTTACAAAGCACAGGTGCTTTAGACACACTTATGAATGATTAAGAAAATAGAAGCATCTCTTATATTTCCCCTAGTGCGTATGCATGTAACATGGAGGAGGCATGACAAAGTCAGTTTTATAAAACATCCAAATGTTGCTGCACAGTCTTTACCTATTTGGATCTCAAAAGTCATCGTCTGAGCCAATATACATGTGAATCTTTTTAGGGGGTTGGCTGGATGTGCTCAGACTCCGATGGTTCTGAGAGCTTGCTGAAAAACCCCAGCTGAAACTGCACGGTTCACTGGCAGAATATGATAGGTCTACATCATGTTCTCTAACTTGTGACTTCAGGTTTAGTGTGGGTACCTCACTTGCACAACGGCGCACTGGAATGGCACTGTGAAACAAAAATTATATATATAAGTTCCAAAATGCACGTTTCGAACTCTAAGTGATATCTCTTCATGCATCCTTTTGCAACTTCACATTCATGTCCTAGGCTGAAATGGTTGAGGAATAGTTGAGAGTATAAAATGTTAGTAGTGAAACAATACTAGTGTAAATATTTATTAAAACTTCTAACTTTTATACATTTTCAATCCTGGCATAGTACCTGCACATTTTTTTGGATGCACATTTCCAGACCTTTGCTGCTACTTCAAAAAACCACTGTGCATCTGCAGGCACTTCTGGTATCCATTTCACAATCCTGCAAAGTAAAACCAAAATAAAGCATGGCACATACAATCACATCTACTCGCAAGCTAGACATACACTAATTTTCCACTGTGGCCAATGTATTACTCATACAATCACTGAACGTTTGATTGGGTACACCTACCATAAGTTCACTTATTCATATTATTGACTATAGTCCACATTTGTGCAATGCAGTCTATTGTTGCCTCACCTTGTATCTTTGAAATTATAGCAGTAAAATCATCATTTCCATTTGAAATTGCAAACCCATTTCAATGGGAATAGTAAGGAAAATGTAAAAATAAAATTTTAAAAATATGTAATTCATTACATCCATTCTTGCATTTCAGGCCTGCAACATATTCCAAAAAAACAGGTTGAATAATAAAACATTTTCTACTTTATAAAGCTGCCATTAGAGGTGCACCGATCTATTGACCAGTGACCAGCACAGTGCTTTTACTAACATTAATTCAGAATTCAGTTCATGTGTATAAGGACCTTTAAACCTGAACATTTAATGCTTAGTTGCTCAATGCTTGCTTCCATGCCTTACTGTCTTGGTGGATAAGCGTGTGACCTTGGGGTGAGTTGCAGTTTAGCAAATTTGCTTGTGTTTGTACCCTTGCACTAACTAGTGAGGCTGTACATTACACAAGCACATTTGGAAAAGGTTTGCAGTGATTGATATTTGTGTGGCTGATGCCACAATGTTTAACCAATAATAATGCATATGCAGAAAGAAAATTGGAATCAGTCAGAACAATAATTTGCCAATCATGTATATAAATAAAAACTGAATCGGCCAAGTAAATAAGAATCTTTGCATCTGTAGATGCTGTACCATTTCAACACACTAAAACACGTTTTGGCATAGAGAATACTTTTCTCCCATTCTCCCCCTAAACATGCCTCAAGATGTGCAACACTATGGGTCACATCTTTCATATAAAAATTCCTCAATTCCTTAATTGGAACTGACCAGTACCCATAGCCTCTTCTTCTGCAGCCATGCCTTTGCACCATGTGCAGCATGTGGTTTTGCATTTGCCTTGTTGATAAAATGCACAAACATCCCTGGATATTATGCTGCCTTCAAGATGATGTATATTGCTTTAAGAACCCAATGTATTTTTCTGCATTAATGCTGCCATCACATCACAAGTGTAAATGACCTTTGTAAAGGGCACTGCACAAGCCCATACCATTTTATGACCCAGAATTTTTTACTTTGTTGCTGATAAGTCTGGATGGTCCTTTTCATCTTTCGTTCAGAGCACACGGCGTCCAAAAAGATCTGGAATTCTGATTTGTCTGACCAATGTACGATTGATGCCACCTCTAGACATGGATAACATATGCCGTTTTTTTTGCACAGTAAGGTTTTCATATTGTAGTCATTGACAAAGGTTTGCCCATATGGTTATATGGGCTATTGAAGAATTATAGTTCTTGATAAACTTAGGCTTGCGCCCATAGGGTTTAGGCTTTTTTTGGCCTATAAGCACTGAAATTCCCACAAATTCCTTGAATTGTTTAATTATATTACGCATTGTAAAGAGAAAATATGTCTTTGACAAACGTTTATGAACATGAACAAATTCTTTGGTATTTATGACAAACTGGAGATCCCCATCTGTGCTTCTCAAAGTTTATACTGCTTTTGATCCAAATCATGATTACAATTACCTGATCTTCACCTAATTGAAATACTAGTGTTACCACTATTAGTATTTTTACCTCATAACTAACCCTAAGTTGCCCCCATCCCTAACTGTTTTTTGGAATGTGTAGCAGACCCGAAATGGTGCATTAGTTGTAAATTAACAAATGAAATGAAGTAAATAAGAAAATTGTAAAAAAAAAAGAAGTAGGTGTTTTCATCCACTGCTGTTATCCTGAAAATGGAAGCATTTTTATTACATTTACATAATTTAGCATATGCCCTTATCCAGAACGACTTGATGATTATTACAGTTGTTTGTCATGATTAATATAACAACTTCCTGTCTGCCACAGGTAAAGAAGGGAATAACAATGACTAGGCAAAGTAGTTTCAAAAACCTAAGCGATAAGAGAAATAACAAATTAGTTTCAAATATTGGTTAAAAAATAGTTTTAATAAGCTGTAATAGTATCAGTAGTGTGATTAAATCATCTGGCACCATCTCGATTGGGGCCTGAATCATGTCTGTCCAGAATACCCACAATGTACCTGCAGTTAGTCACGTATTAGCTGACTCACTGTTCACAACAACTGCTATGGGCAGTGCTGTCATGCTTGGTAACTTTAATTTACATGATGTGGGCCCAAAGCACCGAAGTAGTGACGGTCTGTATTTGGTTAAGCCAAGAGAAAGTTTGGAGTGCTTCTCTCAAGTGAAAAGATCAAAATTCTGGTCATATAGAAAAAAAGAAATACAAACAAAAAGGTCTGTATTACAGAACATAGTAAATATGTAAATAAATGTAAGTATACTCTATTGTTATTGTGCCAAATTTATTTATTAAACTTTTTCACATGTTAAAAAAACAGCTGGGCTACAGACCTCTGAACTGCTGAGTACGTTGATTCCACTGGTAGGGTGTAAGTCATCAGTATGTAGGAGGCCACACGTACTGGCAACAGATGATTGATCTGGGAAATGATGCCACACTTCTCCTTACATGCATCACAAAACACTGCAAAAAATGCTCATGTTTATTATTTTGTTTAACAAATAAATGGTTTAAAAGACAGCTTTGACAATGAAGATCTCTGGAAAAAATAAGAGACCACTCTAAATGTTCTTATAATCAAACGTACAAGGAAGTATTGAGGAAAAGTACAAGATTTATACAAGCTGTGGTCAAAATATTGATCAATTAAAGTAATGGTATTGTTTTGTAAAAAAATATATTCACTTCTTTATTTTGGCCTGTTGTTTTTACGGCAAATAAATGTTCTTGTCATTTATAAAAAATATTTTATTTTAATTTATATTAATATTTTATTTGGAATTTAACAGTCATTTATATAATAAAAACCAAAATGTATTAGAAACTTATTTAAAAAAGATAGACACTGATAATTCTTCAGTGGTCTAAATTTTTTCCAAAGCTGTATATGTTTATGTAAAGCAACTGAAGTGCATTGGTGCAGTGTTAGACCTTTCCAACTGCTGGGTAAGTTTAAGATGTACAAAATAATATTCTAAAATTGAGCTCTGAACCTAGATTAAGTCTATAAATTCAGTTGTCAATTGTATGTGAAGGTGCTGTATAACCTTTCTTTAGTTTAGTAGGGAGTAAACTAACAAGCTGCTCATCCAACCACCAGTGGCGCTCCTTCGATAGACAGAGTTTCTGCAGCATCCACCCTTTAGCAAATTCTGGGTTGATAGCTCCACAGCAGCAGGCAGATATGTCCTGTGTCAGGATATGGTCAGCAGTTGGACACTCAGTGTTTATCATGTCTGAAGAAAGAATCACATCGCCAGTGGTAATCATCAATATGACAAAACACCATTACCATGTGTTCAAATGAGCAAAGACCCTGACAGTGTAAAGTGGGGGCTGCCTGTCTGGATGAGAGTCAGGTTGTTTTTATGCTTGCTATAATGCCAAGTGCAGTGTGATGAAAAATATTTCAAATGATGCACAGTGTCTACCCACTTCTTCGGCACTTTACAATTAAAAGTTTGTCCAAGGAGCTTTTAGAGTCTAACTAAGCAGTCACATTAAAGTGGCAAATCCAGCTATGAGCTGAATTATATACAAATTGCTGTTGTTGTTATATCAAGCCAGCTAGTGAGCTATTTGAGTTCCTGGTGAGTTCCAATGTTCCAATTCCTGTCAGGAATAAAACTTGCCTGAAAAAGTTATTATTATGAAACCATAGTTTATAATGACAAAATAAATGGCATTTTTTCATGACTGTACAGCTGTAGAGCCTGTATAGCAAAGAGCAACTACAAACATGAAAGATTTGTTTATGTCATGCCCCCACTGGTCCACTTGTGCTACCACAGATCAAGCACCAGTGACACAAGGAAGTTTGGAACTCAAACACGTAAAGGCTCTTGGAAAGTCGGAACAGAAACAGTCAGAATGAGAAGGTGGCTACAGAACCTAGCAGTAACAAGACTCTTTGTCCACATATGGACTGTAACTCAGATGTGTAATCCAACTGACAGACCTCAGCTTTCATGATCAACCAGAGTGGCTCAGATGGCAGAGCACTGGTTCCCAATGCTGAGCCTTACTAGTTCCTATCTCACCTTAACAGTGTGCCTTAACAGGGTGTCTCACTGTGAGGCTCCATTCTGATTATGGTTGTCTTTGTTTGTGTTTCACCTCGCCAGGGGTTTTCTATTGTTCTTTGAGTCGCACAACAGTTTATTTGTTCAGAGCATATGACTGCAACAGTCTATCCTGAACCAATAACAGCTACATAAAAAAATATTGTTAGTTAATGTCAGAATCAAATCTTCTGAAATCAACTAAATAGGCAAAGGTGAGTCTTCAAAGTCTAATCATTGTACTATACGATTCAAAACCGCTTAAGTCTCTAGATTAATAACATATTTAAAATAATCATAATTTAAAATTTTCTAGTGTAATAAAACAAAATAACTATATGAATGTTTTTCTATAGTAAATAAAGTGATCCTACTGTTTTCTTCAAGGAATCTGAGGGCATCTTTATAACCTTGCTGACACATATCTGCCATTACCTGTAACATGGAAACACCACACAGAGTATTAAAAACATGAAGACAAAAGCTGGCCAATAAGCTCAAAAAGATGTAAAATATAACTAGGTACATTGTTATGCAGCGACTTAAGTCTGTAAGAAACCCAGCTGTAAAAAAGTGGATGTTACTATTTAGTTGCTCTTTTAACAATGACTTTATTTAACCTAGATTTACAGTGTACAAAAACAGTTCTATTTTTCTTGTTTTATTTTCAATGTTGTTGAAGAAAGGTGCTTCCAACATTATGTGCAGACTGATCTAAATTAATTAACTGAAATAAAAGCAGCTGTGTAAAAGTAACAAAGCCGAATGATATCTAATCATACTAAAATGTGAAGGAAACTGAGGCTGTTTTAAAAGCTAAGGGTGGTCACACCACATATTTATTAGCTTTCCTCTGTTCCGCTGTAGAAATGTTTGTAAGTCTAACATATGTTGGTTCTCTGTTTACTATATAGCCACACTTTGTAGCTCTGTAATTACAGACTGTAGCTCATCTGTTTCTCTGTATACTTTTGTTAGCCTTCTTTTACACTGTTCTTCAATGGACCAACGCAGAACAGGTACTATTTGGGTGATGGACCATTCTCTGCACTGCAGTCACACCAATGTGGTGGTGGTGTGTTAGTGTGTGTTTCACTAATACAAGTGGACCAGACAAAGTAGTGCTTCTGAAGTTATTAACCACCTCACTGCTGGAATAAAAATAAAAAAGCATCCCATGCAGCATCCAATAACGATGCATTAGTAGACGACTTACACAACCTGTGCAGCCAGACAAGCTCTGATTTTGCATCTACAAGGTGAAGCAACCAGTGTCTAAAGTGTGGACATTTAAAACTTCAGCAGCACTGCTGTGTCTGATCCAATAACACCAGTGCCACATCAGAGTCACTGCAGTGCTGAGAATGGATCCACCACCCAAATAGTACCTCCACTATGGTGACCTGTGGGGCTCCTGACAACTTAAGAACAGGGTAAAAATGGGCTAACAAAGTATGCAGAGAGACAGATGGACTACAGTCTGAAATCATAGAACTACAAATTGCTATATGGTAAACAGAGTTGATATAATGGATAGTGAGAGTATGAACATCTAGTGAGGTATCTGCACCTCTAGTTATGAAAAGTCAGCATAGCATTCCTACCTTGGGCTCTGGAGGAAAAAGAGCTTTGCTGATCCTGTACAAGTTTCCACAGTTAACCTGGATGCTGGTGTTGGTGAGCCGCAGCTCATGGAAGGTGCTGGAATTGTCTTTGGGACAGATGTCACTCTCTCCTGAGAATGGTGAGACTGTGATGGTGTTCTTCAGTTTTGACTGAGGTAGGTTATCACTCATTCCACCATCCACATACCTCTGTGGAGAATAAGAAACACAGCCATACATTTTCTTAACATTTTCTTTTTCTTAATATGTTATTAATGTATTCTGCTACAATGTAATACCTAATATTCTACATAATAAACAGGAAAAGAGGACAAAAACTATAGGGTATTGGGGGAATGCTGCTTCTTGAGAAAGGGTTTTAAAATGGTAATGAGTATAACAATCTATACAATGACATAAGATACCATTTTGGTACATTTTGGGAATCACTGTTGTGTTTGTTAAATTATTTAAAATTAATTGAATTGAAGCACACCTTTGTTCCTCAATTATTTTTCGTAAATACAGCTTTTGTACTAAAATATGTTTATAATGTCCTGACATCACTTGAAATCGCATCATAATGACATTTTTTTACCTAATTACAATGCTTTACAATTTGTTTATTAATTGTGTTAATGTTTATTAACAAATTAAATAATCTCTGCACTTAATTAAAATCCAGATGTGTCTTTTATCACTTTGCATCCTAAGGTACTCGAGCCATTTGTGTGAAATTGCTGCCAGGCTTGCGTTCCACTACATTATATTAATCCCTTCGAGACTTAGATTCTCATTTCTGTCAGCAGGTGTCGCAAGTGTTGACATGAAAAATGGCATCTTCCCAACTTTTATGCAACTTGTTGCAGGCCTGAAATGCATTTATGGATGTTTTTTATATTTTGCTAAATAATGTTTAACAGCTTCTTACACTCAATTAATTAAAAACTTTATAGATTAATAATACAGATTAATAATACAAATTAAGCATAATCTGCACTTCTCAAACTTACACAATGAAAATAAGTATTTTATGTTTTTTTGTGTTACCCGGTGTATTTAATGTATTTATTATATATTTATATTTAGATTGATTATAAAAATAAATTCATCATCATCATCATCATCATCATCATCAATGTTTAATTCCCACAAAATCATGCTGGTGCAAAATCGCTTCAATTAAGCCGAGGCCACATAGTTTGATGTGATATCACTGTTTCTGTGACTATTGATACTTACAACTCCACGAAAAGCTGGAGGGATCAGACCACAATACACTGGGATGAAACAGCTACAGACAAGTGCCTGGAAAAGCCAAAAGTCATTATCTTTCTTGCATAGATTTCAAAACATTTTAACATCTTAATAGCTAAATGAGTCGAACACAGACTATAATGTCATAAAGGTTGAAATGATAACTACAACCCCAATTCCAATGAAGTTGAGACGTTGTGTAAAACAACTGAGTAGACTACAAAGACAAGATTCATTCTCAAACGGGTGAACTTTATTGTTTTTTGCAAATATTCCCTCATTTGGAATCTTGTAACAAATTCCAAAACAGTTGGGACAGGGGCTTGTTTACAGCTGTGTTACACCACCTTTCCTTTTAAGAACACTGCCAGCAATGCAGTCTAGTATCCACTTTCTTTTAGTACAAAGCCACGCTGTGCAGAATGTAGCTTGACATTGTCTTACTGAAATAAACAGGGGCGTCCCTGAAAAAGACATTGCTTGGATGGCAGAATATGTTGCTCTAAAACCTGTATGTAGCTTTCAGCATTAATGATTCATTCACAGATGTGCAAGTAACCCATGCCATGGGCACGAATACACCCCCATACCATCAGGAGATGCTGGCTTTTAAAGTTTGCGCTGATAACAATCCGGACAGTCTTCCGGCGTGTGACGTTTTTGGCTGTTGTTGATATATGGCTTTACATGGTAGAGTTTTAACTTGCACTTGTAGATGGAGAGAAATTTGTTGCAATTGCACAATGATAAATGTTGTTCTTAAAATGTAGGACTACTTGCAGTTGTACACAAAATGGTGAACGTCGCCCCTTCCTTGTTTGTGAATGTCTGAGCCTTTCAGTGATGCTCCCTCTATATCCAATCATAACACTCACCTGTTTCCAATGAACCTGTTCACCTGTGGAATGTTCCAAAGAGGTGTTTTATGGGCATTACTCAACCTTTTTTGAAACGTGTTTCAGGGATCAAATTCAAAATGATTTAATATTTGCAAAATGCAATAAAATGTATCCATTTGTACATTACATATCTTGTCTTTGTAACATATTCAATTGAACACAGGTTGAATAGGATTTGCAAATCATTGTATTCCGTTTTTATTTATGTTTTACACAACTTCATTGCAATTGGGGTTGTATAAGTCTTATCAATTCTAATGCAGAACTGGGTTCTGGCAAGAAGGCCCTGGGTGGAGGATTCTTTCTGTGTGAAGTTTGCATGTCCTACCTGTGTCCATGTGGGATTACTCTGGGTGCTCCGGTTTCCAGTTTACCAGACAATAGATGAACAGTAGTAGGTAAATTGTCATTCACCTCCTCCGCCTCTTACAGAGACATCATTGGTACAACCCCTGTGCTCAACACCCAACCTTTCCTGTCCTGTCACCTCTACAATGACATTCACCCTCTGTATATAGCTTAGCTCACAGCTGCCCCCCAGTGGTTCCACAGCTGGCAGCCATGAGTCTGTGGTCATTGGACTAATCATAGATAAACTCTTATGGAACTTTGAGGACTGGTGTCTACAGCGGCAGGCGCAGACACCACCAAGTGATACCAGTGAACATCCAGGGATTAAAAATTGCAATAGTGGACTCTTATAAGTACCAGGGAATTTACCTCAGTAAATTGGACTGGACAGATGGCACTATTGCACTATATAGAAAAGGACAGAGCAGACTGTATCTGCTTAAGAAACTGAGTATGTAAAGGATTCAAACTGCAGCAGAATGATGGCCCAATACACCCTCAAAGATTTGCAACAACTATTTGAAGACTAAAGAAGATAAAGAAAGGAGTGCTGGCTGTCCTGAACATTCCTCAACTGCCGCCTAAAAGTGTGGCAACTGAAGACAGAGAAAGAAAAGAATTCCACAGCATAACAAGATGTTCTTTGCAATATTGTGAAGTCCTGCTGGAATAACATGGATCATCAGAACAGTCCAAAATACTAAAATCTTCTGGAATGTATCAAGAAATATTTGTTTTTATATTTTACTTTTCATTCAAATTGTTATACTTATTAAATTCTTGTGGACAGAAAATAAAAGCATTTTAATTAGTTGTCTTAGGCTATCGGCCTCCACTGGAACTACCTATGTTTCTGAATTCATATTTAGGTGAAACCCACAAAGACACAGCAACAAAATGCCAAACTCCACACAGAGAGTAAAATCAAAAACAGTGCCTAAATCCACATTTTTAGCATTGCAAGGTGATCTCACTTGAATGAGCTCGTCTTTGGAGTCAAAGTGTGAGACCAACACATTTTCCCCATCACTGACACGTGTGAGGGACACACCAAGTTTTCCAGAGGCTTGTGTGTGTGCATCTTCAGGCATGTCTCTCTGCAGGCCAGTCCGCAGCACCCTGATGATATCAAATGTGGGGTGAAGTGGACCTAGATTACGCTTCCGAGCCTCTTTAGCCAGCTCAACTACATCCTCGCAACACTTTTCTGGAAATAAACAATAATGAACAGAGGAAGTCATAAACAGGTCAAATTGTCTTCACGATAAGCATGCATCTAATAAAACACATACATACATACATTTTAGCTCAAGTGGCTGAATAATAAAAGTGAATTAATAAAAGTACAGGAACGTGTCGCTTAAACTAGAGTGCCAGTCATTTGACCACTGTGATGCCTAACTAGAAGTGGCCAACAAGGTTTGAGCTACTTGATTCCTATTTGTGTGAAACTACTGCCAGCCTCTTGTTTAGCCATGATGTTTTCTGCATCTTAAGACTGAGCTTCTCTTTTCTGTCAGCAGGCGTTGCAACGGTTCGCGCATACTACTTTTCTGTCGTTAATTTTAAGTCTAACATATTTCCTGTTGCAATAACAACTCAAGCAGATATTTCAGAAAAGAGCATGGAACACAAGATGTGCCAGAAGCATGAACATAGTGTGCACAAGACTCATTTAACTGTGTGGTGTCAAAACCTAGAGACAATGTAGCAACTATTTTAATTCTCTTGTTTCCCACAAACACCAAGCAGCCTCAATCTGTTTCTGTTAAAAAAAACAGAATCTAAATTTAAACCATGGAACTACCATAAGCCATCTGGACAGCTAATGATCCTAGGCCATAGGCCATATATACAGTGCATCCGGAAAGTATTCACAGCGCCTTACTTTTTCCACATTTTGTTACATTACAGCCTTATTCCAAATTGTATTAAATTAATCTTTTTCCTCAAAATTCTAC
>JAVSBV010173755.1:0-13660 GCA_033117975.1 Parotocinclus spilosoma | reverse complement strand
TATTTTTATTTCTTCCTCCTTCCTTGTATTGATTCCACATAGTCCTCCAGAAATTGAAAAGTGCTGAAAAATAAAGAATTATTTTTAAATAAAAAAAGTAGATTCTTGAGAAGGGACATCCGAGGAACAAGCAATTAAAAAAGTCTAGCCTTAGTAATTATTAATGTTACATTTAATGTATGTTTATTCTAAAAATGTTCCTGTTTGGTTCGGTTTATTCTGGATATCTGCTACTGGATCTGTGTAAATCAGAGAGTGCCATGTCATGGATCACGTCTCCTAGGTCAAAGTATTGGGCGGGGTTTTGAGGTTCGTTTATTTTGGCTAAAAGTGCAGCAATGGGGGGGAGGGGGGGTTGAGTTGGCGGGGTTGTAGCACTGCTGCCTCACAGCAAAAAGGTCCCGGGTTCAATCCTAGGGTGGGGCAGCCTGGGTCCTTTCTGTGTGGAGTCTGCATGTCCTCCCCGTGTCTGTGTGGGTTTACTCCGGGTACCCCGGTTTCCTCCCACAGTCCAAAGTCATGTGTGTGACACCCTTAGTGTGTGACTGTGTGTGTGTGTGTGTGTGTGTGTGCCCCACGATAAATCGGTGCCCCGTCTAGGGTTGTTCCCGGCTTTGCCCCCAGAGTTACCGGGTGGGCACCGGCTGACCCGCGACCCCGTGTGGATTAAGCAGAAGGTGCTGGATGGATGGATGGATGGATGGGCCGTCGTGGGTGCTGGGCCTAGCCCAGGTACTCAAATCGAGTCAAATTTATTTCTGTAGCGTTTTTTTACAACGTCTCAAATCAGCATTACAAATATCTAGGCCCACAGCTCTAACTGAGCAAGCTCAGGGCGACAGTGGCAAGAAAAAAAATCCCTAAATCTGCCCACTCGTGCCGTTAAATATTCTGATGTGACCCCTTACTGGGCTTAAACAGGGTCGAGCTGATTTCTTCTCACAGGCTCAGGTCCAGTCTGAAGCCACGTTGCAGCTGTGCCTGGTCAAGAAGCGACAAGAGCAAATGGAGAAGAAGAAAGAAGATTTGCTACAAGAACAAAAGCAGCTAAGGCACGAGCTGGTATGTTGGAGCGTGGCTATATAGATCGTTAAACTTGTCTAGATTTGCATAGGTGCTGTAGATATTCAGATAGATAGATAGTTATCGTGGGAAGAACCATTACCCTCGGGGATAGTTCCTGATGTCACTATTTTGATGGTAAATCTACTCACCATTTCTGCAGCCACCGCACCCTATTTTAAGAAAGACACGTGAGGTCGATACGGAAGTGAAATTAAACTAAGAGAGCAGATCATTTTAGCTGTGAATGAATCCATTGTTGGTCTAAATGTGGTTGGAATGGGCAGGAGCGAGTGAGAAGAAAGTCAACGGAGGAGAAAGAGGTGTTCATGAAAGAGATCACAACGTTCAACAGCGACTTTAATCTGCTCAGTAAGAGGGACGATGTTTTCCAGAGTCAAACCAGAGCTGAAATACAGAGTCTCCAGATGCAAGTCAGCATGCTAACGGAGGGTCGGTAGTCTGGGAGCTTTAGAAACGGCTTCTTAATAAGGAGCTGATGTTAAAGGTCTTGTGTATAATGCTTACCTTTACCTTATCTCTGTTTAGAGATGCAGAACATGAGGCAGAAAAGCACCTGGCTGCTCCGTGTGCAGCAGGAGAAAAGGGCAGTAGAGGCGGAGCTGCAGGACATTCACTCACAGCTCGCAGGTAGGAAGGGTTTCTGAATTGCAGTGACTACTAGATTTTACCATTATTTGACATGATATTAGTTAGGAACTAGATTTGCATTTTCGGAATGTACTATTATTCACGCAAAAATGTAATATCATTTGATTTTTGTGAGCAATGTACAAAACTGCTTAAAGAATGTGGGTTTTGGGTTTGTGACCCAATACTTTTGGCTTCATGTGGGATTGTGTCCCAATACTTTTGGCTCAGAAGGGATTGTGTCTGAATACTTTTGGCTTATTAGGTTTTGTGGCCCAATACTTTTGGCTCATAAGACATTGTTCAAATTTCACTGTATAATAAATAACCTTTTGCAGTGAACCCCTCCATCGTGCCATGTACCTGTAACCCTCCATGAGAATCCAGGCCGTTGGAAAAGGGACAGCAATCCAGACTTTGGGTGAAACCCAATATTTACAATATGCACCAGTTCAAATGTTCTTTCTACTGTGTCCTTGCTCAGGGATGGAGAAAGAGGTGGAGGAGGCCGTGGCTCTCACAGTGTCTCTAAAAGCCGAGAAGCTCATGGTCAGTCAGAAACCCCTCACAGACAGCACCTGCCTCAGGTAAATGAGTAAAGAAAGGGAAGGATGAAGCTCCTGATTTACTGCAGTACCTAGTTAAGGGTAAACCATACGATGATAAAAATGTTTTGCCAATTTAAAGCGAAGTGTTTACCGGCTCCATCCGTTTCATTAAGCCTTTGATCTGCGACCCACATGATCTGCTCTGTAGTCAGGAGAACGGATATAACCCCCTTTTAGTAGAACATGTGGCTGGTATATCATGTGCTCAGTATTGAAAGGGGATCGATAAATGGCGCGTCTCAGACAGGAAGCTTCCCTTACAGATGTGTAAATCACACGGCGACGCCCACACAAATCTCCCTCATTAACGACAGATTGGATTAAAACCCCGGGAAGTGCTGAAGATACAAATCCCAGGCCGATGCCTTTTATTGCTCTTCCGTGAAATCATAGATCACTCCCGAACGCTCGGCCCGGCCTCGCACAAAGACCGGTGGCCGGTCGAAATCGAACGCTCAGATGATAGCCGTGTTCGAAGCGGGTTCTGTCAGGTTATAAGGCTTTCATGTGTGTGTGTGTGGAAGAAAAAATACACACGGGGCCGCGGCTGTGTTTATATTCAGAGCTTAACAACTCTGGGGACTCTGGGGGTGGCCCAGCGGTTAAGGCACCAGACCATGGACCGTACGGGCCAGAAGTCAAATCCCGCCACTGTTGGGTGCTCGAGCAAGGCGCTTAATTCACAGTGTTTTGGGTTGTAAGACTCTATCTGTATATCGTTCTGGGTAAGGGTGGAACTCTTTCCTGGAACTTTCTCGGTCCCTCTTTAATGGTCTGCACTGCATAAGTTCTTGTTCCAGATAGGAACTGTTTAACCAATCAGAATTATAAGATGCTGCTCACAGAATGAAACGCCCCCCCATTTTTATGAGCAGTTATATATCTGTAAATACACGTCCAATTTATGTCTGAACGACAAACAAAACTGTTACAGTCAAACCCTGGCGTCACCTGCTGACAGAAAAGTCACAATATTGTAAGGCAGAAAAGAAGACGGTGTTGTTTGTCTTTCTCTTTCATTTTAAATAAGTGTTTCAAGTTTTAGAAAGAAATACAAACAGAAGAATGACTTGAATATAAGAAATATATTTTCATAATGTGTCTCATTTACGGCGGAACGGGGGCTCGGTGGGGTGGCACCGCCGCCCCACAGCAAGAAGGTCCCGGGTTCAATCCCAGGGTGGGGCGGCGTGGGACCTTTCTGCGTGGAGTCTGCATGTCCTCCCCGTGTCTGTGTGGGTTTACTCCGGGTACTCCGGTTTCCTCCCACAGTCCCAAGACTTGCGTGTTTTAATTAATTTGATTAATTAATTTAATTAATTGGTGTCTCTAAAGTGGCCCTTAGTGTGTATGTGTGTGCGCCCTATGATGGATTGGCGCCCCGTCTAGGGTTGTTCCTCCCCCTTCGCCCAGAGTTGTCAGGTGGGCACGCTGTCTGACCCGTGGATTAAGCGGAAGATAATGGATGGATGTATGGAGGGATGTTTCGTTTAATATACGTACAAAGCATTTGAACTCCTAGGCTACGTGCCTATGGTAATGTCCGGTCAATGTCCATCACAGTCGACAAGCACAGAATGTGATGCAGATGCGTGCGTGCGTGCGTGCGTGCGTGTGTGTGTGTGTATATATATATATATAAAGGCTGAAGAGAGAGCTGGAGACACATAAGGAAGGAGAGTTGGAGTTCCTGCGTGAGGCCCTCAGCACTGAAATCCAGTTCCTGCGTTCGGTAATAACCTTCACCTCATTTCAGAACCCATTCCAGTTACGTTCAGCGTCTGTTCCATTACACAGTTATGGCGTATTATCTAATATCTTTGGCAACCAGGCTCGACGGTGGTGATTTTTAACTGCTACAGCACTGCAGACATTTCTCTTTTCGCAGAAACTGGCCCGGAATACCATGTGCGCAAAATAATCTCTGCCTCCTTCTGCCGCTTCTTCTCCAGTGACTGGGCTCGGATTCACAGCTCCAGGCAGATCTATGTCCCATTTCACTTAACCATCCACACCTTTGTAAACAAAAAGTGAGTTACACGTGCATTAAACAATATGTATACTGCTAACCTACTGTCGCGCTCACCCGAAAGCGCTGTGTAAATCTGTACAAGGCTGACCTCTAGTGGCTGAAGCTTGTCACTGAGAAACTGAAAGAGACGCAAAAGCCTCAAATTTAGCTCCTGAACAGGGCCACGGGGGACTCACTCGTGCATTATTTCACATATAAGTGCAAATTAAAACAGATACACACTACTTTTTGGGATGTGGGTGCAAACCCAAGCAAAGGGCAGCAAGTGCAAATCAAAGTCACATCTTTAGAGCCTGCATGGCATTCTAACTGAAAATAATAATAATAATACATTTTATTTAGAAGCACCTTTCTCGACACTCAAGGACACTGTACAAAATGCAAAGGAGACAAAATAAATGACAAGACACTTTGAAGACAAAATTGCACATAAAATTCAGAAGAGAGCATCAACAGAGAGAAAACACATAAAACTGTGCTCAAACTTTTGCTTAATGCATGGCTCGAGGTGATTTAAAACCCCGTGTGTGTGTTACAGTTCCACCCGGTCCGTTTTAGGTGATAATAAGGTGCACTGTAAGATTATAAGATTTTTTTTATTGCACCATTTAGCTGCCATCTAGTGGTGGTTTGGTAACGGTGCATTTAATATGTGAAGGGTTTTTGTTCATATTGTTGTTTGCATTTCTAAAAAAAAAAAAAAAAAAACCAGCCCCGTTCATGCTACGATCACAAAATGTCTTTAAATCTATAGTTACAGGTAAAATATCACAAAACAAACATGTAGAAATACTACAGGACTCTACACACAGTCGAACAATTCACAATTGTTTATTTAAAGTGTCTGTGAATCGTTCAGCTGGGTTTCCATTCATTAATTAAGGCCAGACTTTTTTAATTGCTTGTTCCTCGGATGTTCCTACTTAAGAATCTACCGAGGAGGGAGGAAAAAAAATACAAATAAATCTTTATTTTTCAGCACTTTTTTCAATTTCTCGAGGACTATGTGGAATCAATACAAGGAAGGAGGAGGAAATAAAAATATTTTTTTATTTTAAAATAAATAGTTAACCTACAGTTAAATTAAAGTGAATCTGGAAAAACATTAAATGAACAGAAGAAAACCGTTGGCTCTCCATCAGTGGGCAGAAAAAACTAAATACTATTTTTTTTTTTTTTAAAACTATTTTTTTTTTTTATTTCAACCATTGATGCTGCGGCGGATCCGAGAAATACAAAAAAAATTATTATTTCTACAATACTTGGCATGGAGGTCTGACTCGGGCAGATATGTAATGATTACAGGTGTGATCTGATTGGACACTTGGTCTTTCCATAACGGGTCACTAAATTGCTTCTGAAAAAAGCCTCTCAGAGTGTACTTTTGGGTAGGGTACCTTTTGGGTAGGGTACCTCTTGGTGAAATATTGTTGACTGCTTGAGTGCCCTGATGGTGCCGCTATATCGAAGTGTCAAACTTTAAGGTCCATATCTCCTCAAAATCTTACCTAAAATCGGATTGCTTGTGCCATGCCATACAAAAAAGGCTCAAGAACCATATAGCTCCGCCCACTTGACGTTAAGATCGTTTGCTTGACATGCAAAAATTACGATTCTTCAGAATGTTCAGCCCACATACACCAGTCTGGTATCGCATAAATCCTACGGAGCTGAACTTCAATAATTATCCAAAAAGTTGGACTTTCTATGCAGTGCTGTTTCCAGATGCCAATCAAGGGCGTGGGTGGAGCCAACCGAGCCAAAAAAAGATGGGGCCACTGCAACACTAGGGGGTGCTGTAACATGTGACGTTAGGCTAGGCAAACACAGATCGTCCGATTAACATGAAATGCGACTGAACGCCTCCGTGTCAGATCCTCATTCAGACCCTAAGCTCCCGAAATCAAAGCCCCATAAACTTGGCCACCACCGACGAATCGGTTTTGCAGAAACTTTACGACCGCGCACAGACCGGACCGTAATTCTTAGGGACATGACGCTTGGTCGATAGTTAGTACGACCTTCCATAACTCAGGTGTTCAAGCTCCTTAGCCGTGCAGTCACCTTACTCAGACCTTCACCAGTGCATGATCGTGCTTTAATCTGCTGACTGACGCTGACGGCTTTATTTCTAATTCCCTTACTTATTTACTTTGCATCCTTTCAAGTCTTTTATTATTGCTTCTTTTCTTCAAATTTTTTTAACTTGTATTTCCCTTCCGACGTTCAAGTGTGTTCAGGCTGCACATGAAGCAATTCATTGCTATATCGCATAGGCTTCATTTCGTTAATATTTTCGAACATTTCTTATTTACTATTGTGTTCATTTATTGAATCGGCAGCACGGGGGGTTCGGTGGGCCAGCACCGCTGCCTCACAGCAACAAGGTCCCGGGTTCAATCCCAGGATGGAGCGATCTCGGTCCTCCCTGTGTCTGTGTGAGTTTACTCCAGGTACCCCGGTTTCCTCCCACAGTCCAAAGACATGTATTAGGTTAATGGGTGTCTCTAAAGTGGCCCTTAGTGCGTGACTGTGTGTGCCCTACGATGGATTGGCGCCCTGTCTAGGGTTGTTCCTGCCCTTGCGCCCAGAGTTGCTGGGTGGGCACCGGCTGGCCCACGACCCTGTGTGGATTAAGATTTACCTACATAGAAAAGTGTTTTATTATGAATTATTTAATAATAATTAACGTAATTAATATGTTATATTATATGTATCATTAATACAGTCACCGTATTAGATAATGTTTACGAGGTGTAGCGATTGCATAAAGCTTTAAATACTTGTTGTGTTATTGTTTTTTTCTCCCCTCTGCTACCTTACTCCGTGTCCCAAAACAAAACGAGATTTTGGTAACACACCCCAAAAATCTTGAAAAGAAACTGCTCTTGAATGGGTGAATGAATTCTGATATTTTGTTATTGGTTGTGTTATTTTTGCCAGTAATAAAAGGAAAATGAGAAAAAAATCACTCCTTTTGTTTACCTGGTCACAATTCCAGATTATGACCGATATGAAACCATAATTTGATCTATCTAACAACTAGATTTAAAATCTCTCACTCTACAGTACTTTCCAAGATGGCAGGGGTATTTGGGTCATCTTGATCCTACGCTTGAGAGCAGGACGGGTGATGGAGCCGAAATCCCCTGTCACAGTGTATATCATTAAATATCACATCCCTCACACTCGTGTACTCTGCTCGATTGTCACTGTTAGCCTGCGGTCGTTATCTCTCCATGTTCAGAGATAACAGACAGGGGTGGATCTGTAAACTCTCTCTATATCCCCCGGACCTTGTTTCACTTCATTTCATTCTCTACCCTTCTACAGAAGGTCCGGCTGTAGGACGGCGTCAGCAGACAGCACATGGAAAGGCCTTTTGTTATAAACAGGGATTAAGAGGGGTTGGATATGAACATCCACGGCTCGATCTGAAGTAGTTTGCATCTTCTGCATGAAGGAAAAGCTTGAGTAGGATAGGCATTACTGTGCAAAAGTCTCAGGCCACCATTAAATTAGATATTGTTTTAGCAGAATTATTTCTCAGTCTCTGTAGTTCAATACAGACCGAAAATACAGGACAATGGTGGCCTAGGCAAGGCAAAGCAAGTTTATTTGTAAAGCACCATTCATACACGAGGCAATTCAAAGTGCATATTCATTTACAGAATTAAAAAATAATAATAATCAAATGAAATTTAAAAATAAAATTAAAACAAAGTTAAAAGTACAATTAAAACACAGTCAAAAACAGGGAACAGTTTAAAATATTAAAAGGCAGAATGCTAGTAAAATCAGGTGTCGTATGCTCAGCTGAACAGAAAAGTTTTTAACCTGGACTTAAACACTGTTATAATAGAGGCCAGCCTAACATCTTCAGGGAGACTGTTCCCCATCTTAGCTCCATAAAACTAAAACGCTGCCTCACCATGTTTAGTCCTGACTTTGGGCACCAGCAGAAGACCTCTGCCTGATGTTCTCAGGGTCCGATATGGTTCATATGGGACCAGTTGGATAATTGGATATGGTCATTGTACGTTGTTAAAACAATAGCATACCTAATCTAATGGTGGCCTAACACTTTTGCACAGTACTGCACACTTTTAATTGGCCAATTCTTTTTTTAAAATTACATAGTGTTGTGCTCTCTGTGCTATGTACATGTTTGCACGAGCTATTAACCTTATTTTCAGGTTTCAGTTGTTTGGTACATGAATGAAATGATCTACCTGCTCTCTGAGGTTACAGAGTTAATACCCAGCTGGCAATTCAACTCAAATGAGCTAGAAAATGAGAGATGCAGTTACAGAAACCACAGAAAACTAAACAGAAACACTGCAAAATGACTGCAGACAAAACGACCGAAATTAACATTTAGACATTTCATGTCATACAGAACATGCATTAGAACAAGCTGGAACACAAAAAGTTTCGGGACTCTCTTGGCAGGCAATTGGCATTAAACAGGGTGAGTCAAAAGATACAGGATGTCTTTTTGTTTAAAAAAAAAACAAAAAGGAAAATGATATCTGATAGCCGAGCTAGTAATGGGTGATGAGGGAGGAACATGGCCGTCATCTTGGAAGCCATCGTACTGGATCCAAGGGCAAGTTTTTCCAATGGGAAGATGGTCATGTAGCATATCTCAGAAGACCAGAGTTGTCTCAGAAATCGATTTCCGCAATCAGATTAGCAATATCACATGTGGTTCAAAAGTTAACAGCACAGAAATTTCATAACTTTTGTTGTTGGTCACTGGGAACTGAAGATGGACTTGATTATTCTTGATGTCCGGGGAACGCACCTGCCATATTATAGCAACCGGCTTCCAGAAAGTTCACCAATTTGACACAGAACTGTGACATCACTCATAATAAAAATTCGGAAAAAACGAGACACGTAGTGATCGTCTGAAGAACTGCTAACGACTCAGAAACGTAAACAATGGTTTTGGCTGCTTTTGGGAAAAGTCTACCATGCAGTACGGGACATGTCCTGTGTCTTTTGACTCGCCCTCTACTTTACAGAAATCTGAGCTTTCTCTGCAATTACATTTAAATGCAGTAATAAAATGTTTAATGTTGAGTATCTGTGTTGTTTGTTAACCTTGGTGGAATTCAGTATTTCAACGAATCGAATGATTACTGCTTACAAATATAAGAGGAGATTTTAAAATTAATATGAATAAAATAAAATGAATAAAAAGAACTGCTGGAGAATCTGATCCTGTCCATGCCCCATCACTGTCAGTGTGTTTTGGCACTCTTAATAATGATAATAACATTTTATTTAATTAATAATAATAACAACATTTTATTTAATTAATAATAATAATAACATTTTATTTAATTAGTGCCTTTTAAGAAACCCAAGGACACTGTACAACAAGAGCAGCAATATAAACGTAGGAGGAAAAAAAATAGTTTAAAATTAAATTAAAATACAACATTAACAGCAACACTCTTGGGTGACCAAACTACTGAACAGTCAATGTGGGGGCACTCTCGTCCAGTCTGACCCGCTTCTGTTCACCCCCATAAATATATCATTTACTACTTCATCCGGCTCGGCGTCGCTCTGATTGTCTTTAACATCGGAGGCAGGTCCCATCAGAGTGCAGGAACTCCCTCCATCGGTTGGACATTAGGAGACGATGTGCCTCCAAGGACCTCCCACTTACAGGACTCATTTTATAATTTTTTTAAAATTATAATTTAGTTTATTTTCAAATTTTTCTATTACTAATTAGAATTTTATTGTTAGTCTGGTATTTACTTATTAACCTAATTTTGCTATAATTTAATATACTTTTGGTATTTATTTAGTTAACATCTAGGCCACCCATGGAGGACGGGTCCCCTGTTGAGTCCTGTTGGTCCTCAAAAGGTTTCTTCCTACCATTTTAGGGAGTTTTTCCTTGCCACTGTCTCCCTAGGCTTGCTCTACTTGGGATTGGCCTTTTAAGACAGTAATATTGTGAAGCTGCTTTGAGACAATGCAACATTTTTTAATGACAAACTTTAAGCAGGCTAAAGTTTACTGGTAGAACAGTACCAATTGTGCTAAAGGCCTGGTTTTGAAACCGTTGTGGCCATTTGGCGCGTTACGGTGTTGAGTAAATCCTTCCATTTGACCCTGGCCAGGATACGTGGGTATGAAACAGGATCATTCATTTTGCTGTTGCTTATGAAACACACATTTTTCAAACTATTAGTAATGATGGTTTAGGTTTTTCTTTCTCTCATATTTCTGCAGCTCACACTTGCTGCTCACACTTCCTCGTGTCGTCCTTCCCCCTCTTCTGCTCTGAGCTGCATTTGTTACACCAAATGGAGTTGAGGCACGGGATTACAAAACAGATTAATAAGAGATATCTCGCTACATCATTCATGTAACTTGAAGCTCCACCTACGTATGACTTGTATGGGAATCACTGTGTAGTCTTTCTCAGATGTTGCATATTTGGCTCACATGAAGCTTTAATCCACAATATGTTTCTCTCTATCAGTCGGTTCATTCTTGGCTGCCAGACAACTTGTGTGTCAACAATACGTTGCTCATCGGTTTCCCCTGACTGTCTAAAAGTGGTTGTGTATATGCCATAAATTATGAACAAATCCTACCCAGCACATCTGAAGGGGAGTCTGAAGCCTGGATGCATTTTTCTTTAAACTACTGCACTTTCCTCACTCTTTGTACTGTATGTCCATGACCCATTTGGCTTTGGTGCTGCTGCTAGCTGAACTCTGTGTCTGCATCAGTCTCGCTCAAACCTTAAAACATGTAGGAAAGCCTTTAGGTCAGATCATGGTTGTTGGTACTGTGTCTGTATCTTGAATTTGTGGAGTATGTAATTGTTTGGACAGACCGTAATTAATGCGTGTGTGATTAAAGTCTTGGAGTTAATGACTGAAAGTTCATGAGATGACGCTTTACCCAGCAGAATTTTGACTTGACTTCATCCTGCAGTTTACTCACTTGTATGATTTTAGCAGTATGTGAAAACGATTATAGCTGTCTGACCAATCAAATATTCAATAATCACGTTAATGGCATTAATTTAAACTCATTAATGTCATTCATTACACTTTTGCGTACCAAAACAACTCCATGTCCATTATAAACTGTATTAGAATGCATTTATTATTTTTTATAAATGAGAAAATGCAATATAAACATAACAGCAATTACCGGACAACCATTAGAAACCATGCCAGCCGTTTTGTTATTAATGCCGATTTATTAATATGATGTGCACCGCAACTTGAGTTTTAGACTTTTCCAATATCCCACCCCTACTCTGGAGTTCCACTTTTAGGCCAGACTTTATTAATTGCTTGTTCCTCGGATGTCCCTACTTAAGAATCTAATGAGGAGGGAGGGGAAAAAATAAAAATAATTTTGTTTTATTTAAAAAAAAAAAAAATTTCAGCACTTTTCAATTTCTCGAGGACTATGTGGAATCAATACAAGGAAGGAGGAAGAAATAAAAATAAAATTAGTTAAAAAATGTATTGAATGTACAATTAAATTAAAGTGAATCTGTAAAAAAAATTGAATGTACAGAACAATACCGTTGGCTCTCCACCAGAGGGCGAAAAAAGCGAAAAAAAAATTTTTACTTTTTTTTTTATTTTTTTTTTTACTTTCAACCATTAGTACTGCGGCGGATCTGAGAAATAAAAAAAAAAACAACATTTTTTTTTATTTATTCTTCAAATATGATCGTCGGCGTATCTGCGAAACAAGCAATAAAAAAAGTCTGGCCTTTTATACCCAGCATATAAGACCATAACGAGGCTCGTTTATTTCCCGCCCAGCCCCGGACCGTCCGTCCTCGGGCGCCCTGTGCACTGCCATGGCATGTTCGCCTCACATTTCAGTGCCCTGGAATCCAGAAGTTGCCTGGTATGCGCTCAGGCAGGGGGGCAGGAGGGGGGTGGGGGTGGAGGGGGAAGTGTTATGTGTGCAAAGGGGCACAGGGGGGCACTACCCACTGGCACCGGCCTTGGCATTGGGATTTCTCTGTGCCAGTGCCAGTCTGTTACGCCCCTGTAATAAGAGAACTGATCCTTGTTCTTGACTCGGACGGGCTATCATTGCTCAGTAAGTAAGTAAGTACAGAAGTAAGGACTGTGGAAGGCCCAAAGGGTCAAGAGGCGTGAGATTAGGGTTAGTTGACTGTTGAGGCCTTCTGATATCTGGGGCTAGGGGCGAGATGGAGGGGACAACGCGTTTTTGTAGAAAGTTTACAGTTTTCTGGTCGTTCAGGAATCTTCGATGAGGTTGTGTCACTTTTTAGAAAGAAAGAAAGGCACTTTATTTATAATATATCTCCGTGTATATACAATCCTATAGGGATTCATATCTAATATAGACTTTTAATCGTTTGTTCATTATTGTAAAGGGATAATTTACACCTACGCTGTATTCTGAAATGTTCTATGTAAATGTAAAATATCTGGCATGTCACGTGTGTCGTTAGATTTGTTATTGTACAGTATTTATTATTGTCCAGGTTCTGTGAGATGCGCCATACGCAGCTGAGTGAACTCTCTCTCTCTCTTTTCTATTTTTTTGCATGGCTGTCAGGATGACAGGAGACAAAGGGAATTGGGTCGTACCACACCACACACCTACGCTACTTCACTTACGCATTTTTATACCACAGTTCCTCTGCCTTGTAACGGAAGCTCTCTCGGAAATCTAATAAATGTTATGTTGTAACGGTGGTACTGCGTTTTTAAAAGGTTCGATTATTTACTGACCGTAAACGAAAGCGATTAAGGGGAACGGTTCGTAATTGGCGCTGTCTGGTCCTGGGGTGAGAGCCTTAACCCTTCCTTGAAGGACCGAACCGTTTGGGATAAGTGTGAGTAAGCAGAGGTTTTTTGGGGGGAAAAAAAGTGTGTGAGACTGAGCTAATGCAGCTGGAATGCCCCCTTGTAGAGTTATTACCTTATTCTGTTGGAGTCGTGAGGTCCAGCACAGGTCCAAAAACAAAATAGTGAACCCATAAAGAGTGGATATGACAAGCCCAAATCATTAAAAGTCATTAATTAAAACTTAAATCATTAAAAAAATTAATTAAGTGCAGTTTTTCTTTCATTTTCTTTGATGTGCATTTCAACGCACCTAAAATATGTCGGGTTTTTTTGTTAATTAAATTTTAGACCAGACTTTTTTAATTGCTTTGTTCCTCGGATGTTTCTACTTAAGAATCTACGGAGGAGGGAGGGAAAAAAATACAAATAAATCTTTATTTTTCAGCACTTTTCAATTTCTCGAGGACGATGTGGAATCA
>JAVSBV010173745.1:0-13662 GCA_033117975.1 Parotocinclus spilosoma | reverse complement strand
TACCGATCGTTCCGTAATGGCGGACGGCGGCGGGAGTGACGAGCAGCTCGGCGGCGCACGGTAGGATCCCTAACATTATTGGCCAAGTATGTTGACACACACAAGGAATTTGTTCCGGCAGTCCGTGACTCTCTAACAATAACTATGTACAGATACTTTACATATAATTTACACACAATATACAATATACAGAAAAGCAAGAGTAAACACAATATACATAGACTATGGAGGGAATTTCTATACAGTGTGCTTTACATTGTTATTACAGAATAGCAATATGATAAAAAAATATAGTGCAATAATATCCAAGTAACCTGTAAGAGTATAAATAAGGTGCAGTAATGCAGTGGTTGTGACATGAAAGTGATAGTAGTTCTCCAAAATGTATACGATCTAGCTGGTGGGTAACTGGTGATGAGTTGTTGATGAAGGTGATGGCCTGAGGGAAGAAACTATTCTTGTGTCTGACAGTCTTAGTGGACAGAGTTCTATAGTGTCTGCCAGATGGGAGGAGCTGAAACATGTTGTGACCTGGGTGTGAGGAGTCTGTGATGATTTTCTCTGCCCGTTTCCTGGTTCTTGAGCAATACAAGTCCTGAATGGAGGGCAGAGGGGCACCGATGACTTTCTCAGCAGTCCTTACTGTTCGCTGCAGTCTGTTCCTGTCCTGCTTTGTGGCTGCTCCAAACCACACTGTGATGGCTGTACACAGGATGGACTCAATGACTGCAGTGTAGAACTGGATCAGCAGCTCCTGAGGCAGATCTAACTTCCTCAGATGGCATAGGAAGTACATTCTCTGCTGGGCCTTTTTGAGGATGGAGGTGATGTTGGGCTCCCACTTCAGGTCATGTGAGATGATGGTACCCAGGAACCTGAATGTCTCTACAGGAGTCACATGGCTGTTAAAGATGTTGAGAGGCAGCAGTGCTGGGGGTGTCTCCTGAAGTCCACTCTCATCTCTACAGTCTTGAGCGTATTCAGCTCCAGATTGTTCTGCACCAGAGCATCAGTCTTTTAACTTCCTGTCTGTATGCAGACTCGTCGTCCCAGATAAGTCCGATGACTGTGGTGTCATCTGCAATATATATATATACACACAGAGTGAGTCAGAAGTCACCGTACACACTTTTGTTTCAGAAACAAAAGACAGGATGACATATCTGAGTAATGAGTAATGAGTAATGAGTGAGGGGCCTGTTTTTTACTTTATTTTTCCAGAACATGGCCACTATTCTTAAAGCCACCATATTGGATCAAGGACCTTCCAGTGGAAGGGAATGATGTAGCATTATTAAAGAAGACGAAAAATTGTCTCAGAAATCGATTGCTTTAATCAGATTTGCAATATCTCTTGTGGTTCAAATGTTATCAACACAGAACATTCAGGTAACTGAAAAAGGAACTGATGTCTGGGAAACTCTGCCGTATCATAGCAACAACCTTCAACAATAGACACCCAGAAAGACCACCAAATTTAACACAGCAGTGTTACATCCCTCATAGCCAAATTCAGAGAATCCAGAACTGTGGATCACAATGCATGTAGTGATTATCCAAAGACGACCAACTAAGAAAACTCAACAGTGGTTTGGATGCCTTTGCGAAACGGCCACAACACTGCACACGACATGTCCTCACGACTTTTGACTCTGCCTGTATATAATAAGTGTTGTAGATACATGTCCTACATGACAGACCTACAGGATTCTGCTGTCAATGTATGTTTCTGCACTTAATTTTGCAACTGGAAAATTTTCTACAAGTCAAATTATGACTGTTATTTAAATACTATACTGGGAAACATACTTACGAATATGGAAAAACAGCAGGCCTAAGAAACTAAATTGATAAACTCGAGACAAATAACCTTATCTGGCTAATATAGGCTTAACATATTTCTGGAGCATGTCATGTCCTGGTGGGTTAGACTTTGAATGTTTAAGGGTTGTTTTATTTTGTTAATGTTCCTTCAGTGTTTGATTACAGGCACCTAATACTAAACCAAAATATTCGGCACCTATACACACCCCTAATGCACATATTACAATTGTGAGACACAATCAATGGCCCAATCTCTCTCGTAAATAAATAAAAGCATGTTTTTCTCCCTTCTCCATATGTTGCTCCACTGTTTGACCTTACTACCACCTTCATCTCTCTTTGGGAGTTTAAGGTACAAACAGTGCCCTTTTGACCTTTTGCTTATGTGTTCCTATCCTCTGTTCAAATGTCTTCCTCACAGTTGGAGGAAATGCCAGACTCTGACCCTCAGGAACAGCTCAGGTCAGAAGGGATACTTTTGCTTGAAAAGTGCAGTTCTTGTACAGGTTCTTGGTTCATAAGAGACATTGATTTTTCTATATTTCTTATGCCAGGTCAGTGCAAGGGCCAAGCTACAGTGCTGAATCAATGACTATCTGGGGACAATAAAGGGTATTTTCATGGCAGATAAAAGTGGCCCAAATTGTTCCACGTGTCATGCATTTTTTACCTTCACATGAGCAAGAAACACAGGGAATATGTGGTAGTGGCATCCTTTGCAGTCAAATGCATCATGAACTAATGAATTCAAAGAAATGAATCAGAAAACGAATCAAGAAAATAAAACTAGAATAACAGGAATGGAAATGTGATTAGCCAGTGTGATTTATTACTTTATAGTACATGTCAACACTTTGCTTTCAATACGTTTGCTTTAATTAGCTGTCAGTTTTAGATTTGTATCTCTCAGTTTTTACACCAATATTGTAGAGTATTTTCTTAAATGATGTTTATCAGATTTCATGATTTCAGATTATACTTGGACACTGCCATATAGGCCAGTTTTGTGTGAAGCTTATGAGATTGTCAAAAGCACTGACTGACCAGTCTCAGAAATAAAGTCCTTCAACGTCACTTCTTGGGACCCAATAAAAGTAATTCAAATTGTGTTTTTCAACTTTATTTTTTAAAGCTCTCTTGAAAGCAAAATTTTAACCATGATTAACTCTTTAAATTACCATGCACTGCTAGCAGTGAAATCCTCAAGAATGAGCTGGGTTTACTCAGCTGGTGTCAAATGGAGGCCAGGTAGCTTTGGTGTGTGTTTTGGATGGTGATTGGTTTTACCTGAGCAAGTTTATAATGAAAAGGGCATGATCTCATATCCCATATTGGTATTTTACTACGTATATTTTAATAAGTAATCAGCTTTGATATTTTGTACTGGAAGTTATGCATAAATACAGATGGAAAAGATTGGAAAAGATTGATACATGTTCTATTAATTAAAAAAATGAAAAATGAATTTTGGAGACCATAATGCTTTTTTATAGTCACTGCAATTGGCGAGAAATGACTGTAATGGTAATTATAGGGACTTTTCCTGATCATTCTGCTTATTTCAGTACTCCTCTGCTACTTTTTGACACCCATCCTAAAGGGTCTCTAAGCAACAGTACAGGTGCTTGAATGACTCAAATCTCAGCTGCAGTTTTATTAAGGTGCTAGCCTGCTAAATTCTCTTTAATAAACATGTTCAAGGCATTTCATGATAAAAGGTTCAGTCTGTAAAATCATAGAGGGTTTCTAAACACCGTATAGTCTTTCTAGTCACAGATGATTTTATTTAATCATTAAAGCATTGACGTGGCACGCAGGCAGGGTTTGTGGATCCATATTAATTCATAATAATTCTTACTAATCATTAGTGGTTATTACATTTACATAATTATCAGTGTTTATTACATTTACCTTGACTTTTATTTCATTGCAGACAGTATGATATTTCATATTTTGTCTGAGCAACTTCATTTGTCAATAAACATCCATTTTTAGCATTTAAAGCCTGCAACACATTCCATGAAAAAGTTGTTACAATGTAGAGCTGGTAATGAATAAAAAAAACCTTACTAATCATGTGATTCAGGTGTAATTATGATTTGATACAAAAGCAGCATCCAGAAAAGGCTGGGTATGCAATGTAAAATGGCCAGAGGATCTCCAGTTTGTTAAGAAATGCGAGAGAATGTTTAAAACCAATGTTCCTCAAAGAGAGATTAGAAGGGATTTGCATATTTCTCCCTCTACATTGCATAAAACCATTAAACGATTCAAGTAATCAGGAGGAATTTCAGCGTGTTAAGGCCAAGGGCGAAAGCTTATGCTGAATGCCCCTGATCTTCGATCCCTCAGACAGCACCAAGAATCAAGATCAAAAACCGCCATTTATATGAAGCACATAGGAAATGTGGAATCGTATATTGCATTCCAGGTCTTTTTTGTGAAATTGTAAGCTGTGTGCTCTGGCCCGAAGACAAACGGACCATACAGACTTATCAGCAACAAGTCCAAAGGTCAGGGTCTGTCATGGAGCTGCATCAGTGCCCTTGGAAAACATCATTTACACTACTGTCATGTGAGTAGCATAGAAGTACAGAGACTTAACAGCAACATATGCTCAAAAAGTAATCTTTTCCAGGAATGTCTGTTAAAGACAATGCAAAACTATTGTCTTTTTACATTTGTTTTTTACAACAACATTACAAAGGATTGGCATCGGAAGAAGAGGGACTGACTGCAGTCCAAAATATGCGACAACGGCAACCTGTACTGTCTCACATTTTAAAGATGTGTTTGGGGGTAAAGAATGGGACAAAATAAACACTGAAACACTAAATCATCTAAAACACTGATATTTTTGGAACCAAAACCTCTTTTAAGTGGAGAGAAAAGGAACGGTAACTTTACAAAGTGGAAATGCTTTAACCAACTTTGTTTGGAAAGTGTTGCAGCCCTAAAATGCAGAAACGGATGTTTATTAAAAAATGAAATGAAGCTCACCAGGTAAATAAGGAAATATCTCAGGTTCCAGTCAGAGAACAAAAACGTTAAGTTAAGTTAATTTATTTTTATAGCGCTTTTCACAATAGAGCATTGCCTTAAAGCTGCTTTACAATATTAGAATATCTACGGCCAATCTCAACTACTTCTGTTCCTAGTGTCTGCAATAAAATAGAAGATCAAACGGTTTTTATACTGTATATGCATTTTTCAGTTTTTAATGGGTTGTAGCTTAAAATAATATAAGATTGGAAAGCTTCTTTGAGACAATGCTCCTTGTAAAAAGTGTTATATAAATACATTAAATTTTTTTTTAGTTAATTAATAAACCAGACAAGCTCACTATGAATGAATGTGAAACACTGGAAACCTTGAATGCAGCTATTATACCATGTTGGTATGCAGACTCTTCATTCTGGAGTCAGAAAGCCTGTGCTCTCGCAGCTGGATTTTCGTGATGTGCTTGCAAAACTCGAGTTTTCTGCTACTGGTTCAGCACAAGCATCCAGCAAGGTTATATTTATCATGGGCATCGTGACTTGATTTCCTCTTTCTTCACCCTGGTGTGCCAGAGGCATGATATCTCGATGCTGACGGTGTGTCACATCGTGTCCATGCGGTCTGACAACCACCAACAGGTAGAAGTCAACTTATGTGAGAAATGGTGTGTTGATTGTGTGTTCATTATAGTGTATATATCATTTGAAACACTTTCAAATAATATAAAATTTGCTTATTGTATTATATTTCAACAAGCTAGTAGATCTGCTTAACTGTGTTGTTTCTCATAATTTCTTAATGTGAAATGCGGATCTGATTTTAAATCGTCAGTTCAGTTAAACCAATGCCACTTTATTCTGTTTAATATTAGAATCTGTCAGGGTTAGGAATGCGACACATTCAATCACTAGAGAGAGGAAGAAGGCACAGCCTGTCGAGGCAAGGGTGGCAGAAGCATGCTGTTCTAGCTTGCAGTTCTGTCAGTGGGAAGACAATTTTACAAAATCCTGAATAGTAAGATAGTACGCCTGGGCAGGACACTTAAGAACAGACAATAACTCAGTTCCTTGATGCACCTTTGTAGAGTGTTCGCTCTTACAGTATGCCAGAACATTGTCTCTCTTTTAGGCATACAAAACAAAAAAAAACAGAGAATTGTGAAAATAGTATTGTAAATATCAACTAAGAATTTAGGAGATACTTGTCAAATTAAGTCTCTATAGAGGGATACAAGACTGAAAACGGAGAGAATATTGTGTAAGAGAATACTGAGAAGATACAGTAACTGAGAGAATAAGAGAGACCTAATAAAGTGTGAAGACAGAAAAGAAAGTGAGGAAAAAGAAGTGAGAAAAAAACCCGAAAGTAGTTTGAGCTTGTGTTCCAACTCTGTTTGTTATTTGAGGTTTTGAGTGTCTGTTTAAAAACGTTCTGTTTGAACATGGTCTTAAGCATGGCATTCCCTTGATCACTTGTTTTGGCATTTTCTCTTGTAACTCCTGCTGCTCAGCATAGCAGGGTTTTATGTTGCACTATAACATGCTCCCTAGTCCAAGCCCTGCTGTGGGTGATCTTAATCAAGCGCTACAAAAACTCACTCACTCCCCTTGATTATTATTACTATTAATATCCCTCACAACATGATCTCTGCTCACCACCTGCCCCAAAGCACTACCAATGATGAAGGATAGTTTTGTTCTGCAACTGGCTTTAGCTCTTTTATTCTGTCACAGTTTATCTAAAAAATGCTTGTGGCAAGGCAAAAGGTCAAGGTACCAGTCTGTTATATGGCGCCACACACTCGTCTTTAGCTAGCATCTATTTAATTTTTTTCATATTTAAACTCTGTCATCTGTCATATTTGTGCCCTGGATGGAATCACAATTCATCACTGGGATGGGTAAAAGTTCCCTTCCCTTCCCAAGACAGCCAGTCGAGTCTATACATGTTACCTGACATACCCAGAACACATTAGAGGGACCTAGTGTATTGAACATCTGGAATTTTTCAGATGGTAGAAGATAAACAGAGGAGCTAGAGAAATCCAACTTGATAATCACAGTATACACTCTTTTATTAGGTACATTGTCTTGTTTGTACATTTATTGTCCATTTTGTGTTGGACTGTGGTAACCTAGTGGTTAAGGTACTGGCCTTAGGTCCAGGGTTCAAACCCCACCTCAAATTGTCTTAACCCACAATTGCTTGGATTGTTTTATTAATTGTTGCTCTGGATAAGGGTGTCTGCTAAATGCTGTAAATGTAAATGTATTAGTTCCACTTAACTTACAGATGCATTTTTTTGTTTATGAGCATTTGACTGACACTGTTGTGACAGTGGTGTGTTAATGTGTGTTATGCTGGTGTGAGTGGATCAGACACAGCAGTTCTGCTGGGGTTTATAAGCACTGTTAACTCACTATAAACTGTTATACACATTTGCCTCATTGCTGCACCTTGTAGATGTAAAGTCACAGACCACATATCTTCTGTTTTTACACAGTTTGTGTTAGCCATTGTTTATTTTTAGGCCAGCAATGACACAGATGTGTTTTGCAGTCCTGCAGCACTGCTTTTTCCGAGCCACTAATACCAGCACAACACACTCCACCACATAATGGTCAATGCAGTTCTGAGAATGATCCATCACCCAAATAGGACCTAACCTGTGGTGGTCCTGTGGGGAGCCTTACCATTAGAGATCGGGGTCTAACAATCTAGGTGGATGAACTACAGTTTGTTTGTGGTATTTAACAGCATCAACTGCTATTCACCACAGGAGAAAGTTGACATCTATGTTAGACAGACACTTTCATACTGGGCCAATTGACATTGACGTTGCTAAGTGGGCTGGGGTACACACCTGTATCTATTTAGTAGTGCTGTCTGGTGTATTGTGAGCACACTGAGGAAGGCCTAAGGGCTGAAACATTCGTGTTTTGCCTGTGAATCAAATAAATATACTGGATATTATATAAGTGCTGTCCGACCTTTCCTGTCGTTCCATTTGTTCATTACTGATTTAGCATGTGAGAGACATTCCGGAAGTGCAGCCTGTTTTTCGATTCATTGGGCACATTTATAGCAACCAGTCTCGCATGTCTTTGGAATGTTGAAGGAACTGAAGTACGTAGACCCATGTAGCCAGACCAAGGACATGAAGGAAAACTCCATCAAAGTTCAAGGTTGGGATTAAGCTTGGTATCTCCAGGAGAGCACCCTAACTGCTTATGCCAGTGTGTTGCCCAATTACAGTCTGTAATTGTAGAACTACAATGTGCATATATATGGTAAGTGGAACTAAAAAATGGACAAAGTGCAGAAATAAGGTGTACACTAAGTGAGTGGTGAACTAATACTTGTATTATATATAGAGAAATGTAACTTCACTCACATGAAGTGGCTGGTAAATATTTAGGACCCTCATCCCTGCACATGACGTTTCAGAAGCAGCCTTGGAGAGGTTTATATGTACAGAAAATAAGTCCCTTTAATGGCTTCTGTGTTTTTTGTATCTCTCACCCTATATTCTTGTTTCTCCTCTTGCTCTGTAATTAACGTCTTCAGTAATTACAGCTGCACTCACATCCCTGATGTAAACAGCATCTCCTGCAGCGATGTGTATGTTTAAGTGACAGCGGTGGTTGTTGTGGATTATCAAAGCTGCTTGGGGGCCGTGGTGAAACCAATCAATGTCTCTCTGGAGAAGCACATCTGGGACTGGTGACTGTTTGTGCAAACAAAGGCATTGATTAAAAAATGTCTCGGCTGAAAACATTAAAAGGATTCAGAGGAAACAATTAGTTTAAGGAGTAAGCTTTAAGATCTATTAGTGCCCAATAAATACTTTTCTCATCATTAAACTATTAATTCCAGCCCTAACTATTAACACAAGAGTTTATCAATTTATGGATTAGTGTTATGAGCTATAGCTGTATGCTCAGCAGAAACACAACTGCTAAAGCACAATCAAAGCAAAATGTTTATTCCATGTATAAATACCATTGAGTTAATACTTTTTACTGATCTGAAGGTATTTATTTTCTGTTACGGCACCCATTAAATGTCCTAGCATTGACAGCCAGCAAACGTCACCTTTGCAAACTGGAACCATATCGTCTTTGATCAAAAGTTTGTAGGCGGTCGGGTTCCATATGGTAAGTGCTTCAATCCCACATCAGACCAGCCAACATTTTTCCAATGTTGGTGAGCCTGTGCAAATTGCAGCCTCAGTTGAATTTATCTGACAGGTGTGGCACTTGGTCAACGTGCTGTGCATTCAGAGATGATCTTTTGCATTGAACTCAAATAATACAACCATGTCACTTAAATCACCTTTCTTTCCCTTTTTTTTAGCTCAGTTTGAACTTCAGCATGTTGTCTTGACCATTTCCACATGCTTAAATGCATTGAGTATATGGTGTGTCAAAAGGCACTGGACACGTCACAGACTTTTCTGTGCTGTGTGAAATTGGTGATCTTTCTGGGTGTAGGTTGTTGAAGTCTGTTGCTATGATAGGGCAGCTGTGTTCCTCAAACATCTTCACTTACCTGTGATGAACAACAAAAGCTTTTAACTTTCTGTGTTGATAACTTTTGAACCACAAAATAGATATTGCAGATATTGCAAATCTCATTATGTCAATTGATTTCTGAGACAATTCTGCTCTTCTTTGATATGCTACATCACCACCTTCCCATTGGAAAAACTTACCCTTAATCCAATATGGCGGTTTTCAAGATGGCGGCCATGTTCCCGACATAACCTAAAAGATATCCCTCCTCACCCATTACTTACTGGGGTATTCAGATATATCAGTTTCCCTTTTGGTTTTTGAAAAAAATCACTTACCTTTTTTTATATAAGCACTGCTTACAAAAACTGTTGGATATTTCCAATATTTATATTATATTTAATTATTTCCAGTAATGAATACAAAGAGGATCCCAGAAGAACTGCTGGAAAAGCTGCTCCTGTCCATGCCCCATCACTGTCCGTGTGATTTGGCATACACCCAAGACCCTGAATAGTCAATGTGGGGTCACTCGAGTTTAGTTTGACATGCTTATGTTTACACCCATGAACAGGCCACGTGCTACTTAATCACCATAATTAAGATGGATGGATGGATGGATGGATAACTTTATTAATCCCGAGGGAAATTTGTGAATGTGAAGATAATCTCATTTGCATAATCAAACAACTTTCTTTGACTTTTTATTTGCTATTCTGTTGTATTATCTTGTTTACTTATAAACCAGCTTATATACCCGCTTACTTTTGTGGGCATTGTATATGACAGGGTTAAGTAGGGTAATAACCTTGATAAAAAAAAAATATTTGTAGAGCCACATTGATGTTATGCAGTGCATACCTGTAATGTCTTAATCATACTTTATTTATTGCAGCTTTGACCTGGAGTGAATTAAAAAACAGCAGTAACACCTAACTAACACCCATCACAGTTGACTGTATTCTAAACTGAAAAAGATCATTAAGCTGTCTGAGCGTTCTCTTTTTTAGTTCAGTTCTTACGCTGTTTTGGAAAGTGCTGTGTTATATAGAAACTGAGCCAAAAATGTTTTCACTCTAATTATGCTGTAGAGAAAACTCTGTAAAGTACTGTCGATTAGATGTTAATTAACAAAGCCTGTCACAATGGAAGGCTATAAATATGTCATCATTGGCTAGCTAATAAGACATGAAGTTAGTAGCCACAGTGTGGCATAATATTACAGTAAATCTTGCAAAGCATGTTAACTTCTAAATGGAATTTAATCACCATCTGGTATAGCAGTGCTGTATAAAACTGACCGAACACTGACCTCACAGTCTGACAAAAAACTTATAGCAGCTTCTGTGTACAAAAAGTACAAGTCCCCACTCTCACTCATACTATAAAAGCCACTTACAATACTCCAATACCAAAAACCACACTGTCAAATAATACTCCTGCTGACAGCATACATATAAAGTCTGCACACACTTGTGATACATCATGTTTTCTTAAGTAGGATTGGCACTTATCCCAACATGGTTCAGTATGGAAAGCAGGTATTTTAGGGTCCTTAGCATGGGCTGTATGTCACACAGCACACAGTCAAAGTCAAGTCAGATTCACAAGGTGTCCATTAAATGAAACATTTTCTCAAAGCAGATATACAAACAGCAAGGCCCACATTTGATTAAGCCTAGGGTGACAGGGTAAAGAAATAAATAATTAAAAAACACAAATACATAAACCTAACCTAAATGTGATAAGGAAGAAAAACTAGGAAAACCAAGACTTCTTGGGCAGCCAAGATATAACTAAACTAAACTAAACTGAAAACCTAGATTAAATAGGTTAAAATAGACAGAATTTCTAAACAGAAAACATTGATTAGAGAATATAACCCAATAACAATTAATATATAACAATAAAATAAAAAAGAAATAAATACAATATAATATAAAATACAGAATCCAATAAAACAAAGAATACAGAATAATAAGTATTATAGAATATAAAATACAGAATATAAAACTGAGGTAATATTACAACATTTAGTGTAATAAAACAGCAAAACATTAATAAAGAATATAACAAAAGTGATTATGATAATATAATAAAATAGAGTAAAATACATAAAACAAATAAAATACATAAAACAAAGTTTACTCTAGAGAATATATTAATTAAAACAGAGTTTAAAGTTTAGAAAAAAATAGTAGGGACTTGGATCCTCTGGGAATGTGAACCTTGTGTCACTTCCCCTCCCTCAGATACAGTGACTGTCGGCTCCATGGTAGTGGGCTGTTGGTAGTTGGACCACTGTACCACAGCACCTTATTTCTGTTCTGTAAATTTTTCATTTCACATCTGTTCTTCTTTATATAAGGGATTATAACTTTTAATAATGCCTACATTTAACAGTCAGAATAATATTATGAACCTTGTGTTTAGGCTGCAAAGCTATTTGAAAACATCTAAAGGAAACAATCACCTTGCGACAAAGTAATCTAACTCTAGATATGAATCTTGGTTTGAAATCAGCTTGTAAGTAAAATTAGAAAGCCGTTTAGGTCCTGCCTCCCCACAACCAAGAATCACATTACATGGTTTTGAAAATAAATACATATGAATGAATGATAGTTTTTTTTTACATTTTTACCCCTGTTTTTTCCTGGGCATGGTTGCTGTAGATGTAAAATTGTATACTAAAAATAAGCAATAAAAGGGAAACATGCACAACATAAACATATGCTAGAGAAGAGCATTTAGGTAATCCTTTATCTGTTCCTGTTAATCTTTTTTTTTTAGCACACTGATCATTGTGGATTCGATAAATCAGATCAGGCTGCATGGAGCAGTAATATGGTCAGACGTCGTTTCTTTTCTCAGTTGGCTAGCTTTTCATGTTTTATTAATGTTCCAGGACTCTTGGGTTTACTCTTCCTTTGAGCCGACTTACCAGGTCGTCCCTTTACTTGTCACAAATCAGATTAGCCGGGTGAGCGATTAATCATCCCTGTGACGGCGCTCTGAAAGGAGGACTGACACCTTATTCGTTTTCTTAATTAGATCTCTTATTAGATGTCGGAATCGTCCTCTGTAATTACTGTCTTCTTTTGACTCTTACACTTTGGACTTGGCTGTGCAAATCATTTGGGTAAGGTAGAGCCGCCTGATGATGAATTAGATAAAGAATGACTATAGTAGGGAAAATCCTAAGTCCTAATGCTGACCTTCATCTAAGAATCCTCACACGGATGACATGGTTTATATTTCTGAAATGTGAAGGAATCTCTTTGTAGCAGCTACTGGCACACACATGTTTAGATGGCGTCCAATAAAAAAGAGAACAACTAAGTTGTATTAGCGTTGTCACAACAGCTTTTGTGTTCGCGCTCTGTAAACGATCCATGTCGAATCATGAATATTTCCAAAATTAAATATGTAAAATTGATAGAGAGTGGACTTGTTTTGATCAGGAATTAATTTATATTGTATAGTTGCACCACCATAGTTACATATGGTATGACATTATTACATAATCTGACTTTACATCACACTGTACAAACCTACCATTTTACAAGACTATAGGATGTGCTGTACACATTGCTGATTTGTTAGTGCCCCTTTTATCACTATTAGAGCGCTCACCACGAGGACTAAATACTCAAAATCAACCATTGTCTGATCCCAAACAGAAGCTGAATTCATCACTAAAGACTAAACCCAAACCATAACAAACTGCAAAGGTGGTTGGAGAGTTTCTAGGGGTGCCAGTTGTACCACTTGTGGTTTAAATTAAGTGAAAAGAAATAACACACTGCTCACAAAAATTATTTTAATATATTTCATAAGGGTATATTTAATTTCCCAGTTCGACATATCCTCTGAGTTTTGTGAGCAGTTTTGTGAGCAGTATGTGTCTTATATCTCATGACCTGTTTTACTAAACAAAGGGTGCCAATGTTTGTAAATGGCATTGTGTATTGCATTGCAATTTCACAAAATTCTTGTGTCTTATTAGCACACGTGCTATGAATACCTGCAGCAAAGTGTTAGCTTTGGTGTCCTTCATTCCTTTTAGATTTGATCCCCTCCTTTTTATTCTGCTGCTGTGTCTCTCTGGAGGCGTATGTGTGGTTAAGGAGGGTGAAACATAACTTCCCCGACCTTCGTATTCCTCTATGATGTTCCAGTAATATATTTACATAATTAAATATATATTTAATATATATATATATAATATATTTAATATATATATATAATATATATATTTAATTATATATATATATATACACACCAGTGGCGATTGCTCTAAGACTGCAAGGGAAGCTCAGCTTCC
>JAVSBV010173726.1:0-13662 GCA_033117975.1 Parotocinclus spilosoma | reverse complement strand
TGGTACCAGTAAAGGTTCTTATTGTAAGGACTGGAACTGGTACCAGTAAAGGTTATTAGTATGAGGACTGGAACTGGTACCAGTAAAGGTTCTTATTGTAAGGACTGGAACTGGTACCAGTAAAGGTTATTAGTATGAGGACTGGAACTGGAACCAGTAAAGGTTCTTATTATAAGGAATGGAACTGGTACCAGTAAAGGTTCTTATTGTAAGGACTGGAACTGGTAGTAAAAGTTTAAAAGTGGACAGAATGACTGATGATGTGATTTATCCTGATTAGATAAATTTGATTTTAGTGACTCGTTTATTAAGACTAAAGGACAGAAAATTAGAGACAGTAATTAAGGCCTCGGGTTGGAATCTGCTGATTCGTCTCTTTCTTTCTCTTTTTGTTCTTCCTTTGTTTTTGAGCGATGCCGAAGCTCAGATCATTTGTCTATCACCCGCCTCGTGCCCCGGCTCCCTGATCCGATGAGTCTGTTATTAAAGTCAATAGGAGGACAAGGCCTGAGGAGATAAGAGCCAGGGTTCGAGGCAGATAGACGAGCAGTGGGCAGTAGGGAAATGTCCCCGAGACAGGGACAGTCTAAAGAGGGACGGGCCGGCGAGAACGCAGCAGCCGGCTCACATTTGATTTGGTCCGAATGATATTCATTCCTCATCGCCCTTTGTCTCTTCAAAGTAATTTGAGAGTGGAGTGAATGAACCTGCGATCTCATGGAGGTTCTCCAGAGAGAGAGAGGGAGAGAAAAAAAACAGCAAAACAATACGTCTTACATTTCAAAGCTAAATAAAACGAGTGAAAATAAAAGGAAAAAGCAAGCGCAGGTACGTCCTGAACAGGCTTACTAACTGCTGCATGTCAGAAAAAATAATAACATTAAAAAATACTGATGGTTTTAATCGGCAAGGTTGTAAAATTAATTTAAAGTCCAATTCGTTACAGGAGTTTGGACACCCACTGACCTGCTGATATAGGGAGAACATACAAAATCCATGCAGGCAGAGCTGTGAGGTGACCGTGTTAATAAAATGAAAAATGAGGTTCTGGAAAAGTTACAGAATTTCTGCTTTATTATATTAGTTCATTTATTTATTATGTTATATATTTTATTTATTATATACACAATTGTATTGTTCTATTTAGTATGGCTGTTTTATTATAGCTTCTACTTTATTTATAAAATCCTATATTGCTATGGCATTTATGTTTATTATTTATTTATTTTGTCCTTATTGTGTAAAAAAAAATTACTTTGTAATGTTAAATATACAACCTTATTATGTTCTCTATTTTTATCTCTTTTAAAATTATTTCTTATTATTATGCTTATTATTATCATTATTATCATTATATATTTTATGCATTATATATTTTTATTTTATGTATTATATATTATATTTTAATTAATATATAACATATATATTTTATTTCATATATTACTTTTTTATTATATTCCATTTTTTTATATATTTTATTTCAGATTTTATTCGTTATATTTTAATACACTCCATAAAATGATATTCTCACTTTTATTTATGATATTCTTTATTTTATTACATATTATTACTTCCTCTATGACATATACTATTTTATAATAATATTTTTTATACTCTATAATTTATTATTCTCTATAATCATATTCTATACTTATGGTTTATATTCAAAATGTTTTTTTTAAATAATCTATATATTTTTTTGTTATTTTTTCTATTTTCAATTGCTCTCCATAATATTTAATTATCTGTTTTATTTATTATATTTTTTATTTTCTTTTATTTTCTAGTTTATTTATTTTTGAATATTTTTTGTTTATTTATTTATTTGATAGAATTATAAATGTATTAATTATTATTATTATTATTTATATTATTATTATTATTTATGAATTATAAATGTATTAATTATTATTATTACTTATATTATTATTATTATTATTTATGAATTATAAATGTATTCATTATTATTGTTATTTATATTATTATTATTATTATTATTTGATAGAATTATAAATGTATTCATTATTATTATTATTATTTATATTATTATTATTATTTATGAATTATAAATGTATTCATTATTATTATTATTTTATTATTATTATTATTATTATTTATGAATTATAAATATATTAATTATTATTATTATTATTTATATTATTATTATTATTATTTGATAGAATTATAAATGTATTTATTATTATTATTATTTATATTATTATTATTATTTATGAATTATAAATGTATTAATTGTTATTATTATTTATATTATTATTATTATTATTATTTATAAATGTATTTATTATATGATTGAACAGAATTCGAACATAAAACACCTTTTTTAGTGAGTGCTTTTTCCTTCCCGCTGTTGCTCTGGAGGTTTCAGTTAGAGCTGTGGATGATTTTATAAGATGTGGAGATGTGTTAGGATGGGGGGTTGGGGGTTGGGGGGTGGGGGGGGGTTATTTGGGATACATTTCGGGGACATTAAGACCCTTTTAACAGCCTTTAAGTTCATATGAGAGGGAATTCGGTTCCTACTATAAACATCCAGCCAGATGAGCGGTACTGTGCCCACCTAATGCCCACCTAATAAAGACAGAAGTGTGCTTTAGATCTCCATGGGCATCTTTATGGCATAATGGCAGTGCTGAAGTGCTGAAATGCCATCATCGTGCTGTCTGATGAGAATCTGAAGCATTAATGCAGCTGTGATGTTTCATGTAGATTATCATAATAAGAAGTAAAATCTGCTACAAAAAAAGTATAAAACAAACAAATAACGGACAGAATCTGTACATGGAAACAGTACCAGTACCAGTACCAGTACCAGTCCTCATAATAAAATGTTCTGGTACCAGTTCCAGTTCTTATACTAAGATGTTCTGGTACCAGTATCAGTCCTTATACTAAAATGTTCTGGTACCAGTTCCAGTTCTTATAATAAAAGGTTCTGGTACCAGTTCCAGTTCTTATACTAAGATGTTCTGGTACCAGTTCCAGTTCTTATAATAAAAGGTTCTGGTACCAGTTCCAGTCCTCATACTAAGATATTCTGGTACCAGTTCCAGTCCTGATACTAAAATGTTCTGGTACCAGTTCCAGTTCCAGTTCCCACACTAGGATGTTCTTTAGCTGTACCACACGAGGTTTAAACCATAATTATGCACCTATGCTCAGTGCGTCAGAGATGCTTTGTGAACTTACAGCCCCTACTGCATGACACACACCACATCAAGGCTGTACCACACACACACACACACACACACACACACACACGTTCATGAATAGAGACGAGCAGCACAATATCTGTTCTGATGAGTCCCTCACTGCAGATACCATAAAGTATTCATGAAACATCAGTCCTGCTATTTTTAGCCAGTAGCTATGTTCTTGTCCTTTACCCAACAGCCATCTGTCCAAACCCCATCATGCTCCGGACCCACCGTCTGTCCCAGGTCCAGTCCAAACCTACACCAAGATACACTAAAGTCTACATGAGGGAGTGCCGTTATCGTCTTTGTTCCTGTGCCACCCGTTGGCATGGCATGGCATGCTCTTGGCACGTGGATTTTTAAAACAATGGTTGCTTTCTTTAGCAGGTTTATGTTTACTGTTGATATTATAGATAACTGATAAATAATATAACTATTGGCTTGATTATGTAATGTAAATACTTATCATCCTTTTAAAGATGTTACAATTACAAAAATAATTATTATTTAAAAATAAAACATAAGTGATTATCAGGGATATTTAAAATTGATTTATACATCCGGGGCTAGAGAAATATTTACTTTTTCCTTCATCGTTTGTGTTTTGTTTTGATTGATGTTCATATAAATAAATAAATCCCTAAATAAAAGAAAGAAAACACTGCAAAAATGATCTGTTTCTCTGGTGTTTATTTGTCTGGTGTGTATTCCGTCCATGTTTTAGTAAAACAAAACATTTTTGTTTTATCCTATAAATTTCTGATGCATTCCAAACCAAAACAATCATTTTATTTATTAATTAAAGCATTCATTTACTCTAAATAAAACCTGGTTAAAATAACAAAGAACATGCCGCGCTCTCAGACTTTGATTCATAAAAAGTTCACGGGTGCAGATTCATTTTAGGAGGAGTTCCAGATCATCCAGAGCTGCATTCGTGTCCCTGCTGGAGATCGTCTTATAAGAGCTCCCTCTACCGGAGGATGCCGGTACTTTCTGAACTGGGTCCGTATTTTAGAGCTTAATATATATAATAATAATTTGTATTATTTCATATCTTGTCCTGGTAAGGTTGGCATGGGGCCTGGCACCTACCACGCCCAAGGAACGCAATTAAACACCACTCCATCTTTCTCTGTTGCACTGCCTGTGGATGATCCCCGCTGGCCTTCCCTCCCTCAGACCCAACCAACCCAATAAGAGGGCACTGCCCAGACTTGTACTGGTACACAGACCCAGTCTGACACCTATCAGGTGTGTTTGCGTGCCCCTGGCATCTTAGACCCGCTGTGCCAGCTGAGCTGCCTCTGATTAACGCTGTTAGGTTATTATTTTAGCCCTTATTCTCTTTATAAGGGTCGCAGAGAGAAAAGGGCAGGACACGAGTCCAACAGCGCTCAGCAGGGGTCGCTGTTGCAGAACTGTCGAAGGTGAGCCGCCAACTGTCGTTGTGTGACAGCGCCAGGACTCAGTTAGGCCTCAATGAGTCTTAATTGATTTTTACTGTAGTGAAATTAGACAGGAATCGAAAATTGATTTACTCATATTACTACTTGATTTTATAAACATGAAATAATCTATAATAATATATTAAAGGTCGATTGATGCGTTTTTAGGAATCAGAGGACGGAGCATCAGAAACGGGTGATGGTGCTGGAGGATAGAAGATGAGCAGATGCGTTTGGTAGACGTAGAGATATTTATTTATTATTTATAAAGGTACATTAACCAACCATAATAAAGAACTACAGACCTGACATCGACGATAAGAAGCACTAGAGGAGGATGAGGATTAAATATACACCTGAAATCATCACCGGGACGGACCACGGCTCGCCCCTTCTTACACTTCTCTTAGATTTCGGACTTGTTGTTTTTTCTTTAAATACATTTTCCCTTAGGTCAGGACATGACCATCTTTTTTTTTGTTAGGCACTTATGTTTTCCTAAAGCCCATCTTTGGTTGTGTAAACTGGGTTTTCTGACTCTTGTAATCTTCGGTGCATGCTTCTGGAAACTCTGTAACTGAGCACAGTGTTTGGACAGATTCGAAAAACGAGACGGGCCGAGGACGTAGAGTGAGATCTCACAACAAAACACCGCACAAAACCCAACTAGGGGCGGACGAGCAACGTTCTGAAGGTACGTACGATAAACTGGGTGGGGTTCCTCCGACTACGGGCTACTGTGCAAACTACAAACTACGGTGCACGAGTCTCTGCTGTTTGTTTGTTTGTTTGTTTTTTTTCTCTCATCTTGGAAAAATAGATATTTTTTATTTCTAACACGTAAAAAAAATTCCTGATAATAAATAGTTCCACGCTTGCATGTACGAGGGGGGACACGGGTGCCCCCGGGCTCTTCCTGCTGCAGGGCCGCAAAGTTCCTCTGCGCTCACACGCACACGCGCACACACACACACACACACACACACACACACACACATATACACGAAAAGGTTTCACAGCAGATAAGTGATGATAAGAAGGCCTGAATGGAAGCAATACGTAGGTTACAGCCTCACGGATCGATCATGCAGATCAGGACATCCTTCGTAAGTCCTCGTCCTCATCATCCTCATCCTCTTCGTCATCCTCATCCTCATCCTCGTCATCCTCATCATCTCCTAACAGGATATAAAAGATGTGCGGTGAAAGCGACAGCCACATGCTGGGTTCCTTCACCTCTGCAGTGAGTGACAAGCTTCAAAATGAGGCAAGACGATTCCTAATAACATCCAAAACTCGTAGAAGAAATCCTTCTCCAACCACGGGAACGCAATTAACGTCTGGATGGGCACGGCTGCCCGAAACTCATTAAGACTGGCACGCGCCGTCGTTACAACCGCTCTCGTGTCTCGTAATAAAGCGTTAAAGATCATTAAGCAGGGTTTTAGATCTCATGGTAACGTAAGGACGGTCCCGGTCTGCATCACGGGACACACACAGACGTGGGCAACGACCTGCGTGGGCATCACAAGCCCGGGGATATGCCCGCATTCTGAGTGTAGGCTGGCACATCAATTAGGACTCTGACATACTATTGGCCCTCTAAAACATCAAAGGAGTCTTTAAGGTCGTGTTTTATTCCCTTTTTACTCAGATATGCTTCGCTGATTCCACCTTGCTTTCGTCGGAAACAAATCGCGCTCACACCAGGCCAGTTTAGAGCAGCCAATTAACCCGGGGTACCCAGAGTAAACCCAGAAGGACATGGGGAGAACATGCAAACTGCACACTTCGGGGTACATTTTAAATCCGCTTCTTGCGGCAAAATTCTCTAATAAAGGGCGATGATAATTCATTACTTAATTAAGCTTTAATCATTGCTATTTAATTCCCCCCAGCTTTCATCTCTATGGGGCGTGGCACAGCTTCGGTTTCAAACCCAATCTTGGACCGTGCGGAGTTTGCATGTTCTCCCTGCGTCGGTGTGGGGTTTACTCCAGGCGCTCTGGTTTCCTCCCACATTTCAAAGACGCGCGTACGGTTAATTGGCGACTCCGAACTGAGCCAGTATGAGTATGAGGGACTGCTTGATAATGCCTAGTTATAATATTACTGTGATATTATTGATTATTGATTAATACAGGAGATGCGCGAGTCCTACACAGTGCTGGATTTTCGGGTGGTACCTTGATTTGTTTGTTGGAAATTTGAATAAAATGTTCTAATAATGTTCTAATAATAAAAATCTGTCATGGTTTGTAGATCTGACCCAAAGTCTGTGTTTTCTATTCTTTTCATTCTCTCCACATTCTCACCTCTCGTGCCTTTTCTGTCTCTAGAGCCTTGCCAGGCACCAAAGTGACCGGTAGCTGTGGGTTCTCTGAGTCCAGCTTACGGTCCGAGCCCTGACTGACGAACCTTAAGAAGTAGTTAAGCACTTAAGCTAGGGTTTGAATGGATTAAGTGCTGGGGATTTTCTTATCTCTGATTCTGGACTGGTTCTAGACCAGTCCAGTCTGCATGTGTATGTGTAGAGGGTAGGGGTGGTATATGAGCGGCGACTGCCCGTTGGCGATGTAGTAGTTGCTGAAGTTGTGCTCGGCGGTCACGTACGGCGCCGGCTGGTAGTAGCAGGTGACGTTGTTGGTGTTGGGGATGATGTTCTGCTCCCCGAGGACCTTGAGGGCCAGGATGGTGATCATGTTGAGCGTCTGCCGCCGCTCGTGCCCCATCAGGCACACGGTGCTCTCGTTGACCACCCGGCGCAGCGTCATTAGGTAATCGTACTTGCTCTTCTCCTCGCCGATGAAGTGGTTCCTCAGGTAGGACTCGATCTTCCGCTGCTGCTCGTTCACGTCTGGGAAGTCGATGAAGAAGCGCGAGCACATGTAACGCTCCAGGGTCTTGATTTCCGTCTCGCTGGCGGGCCTGAAGTCGCGGACCAGCAAGTTGCTGTATTTGAGCAACCCGCCGCCTCGGATCTCCTCCGGGTTTCGTGTGGCTATCAGGCGGCAACGCAGGTGATCCATGGCCTGCTCAAAGTCGCCGTACATGCTTTCTGCCACCACGGTCACCCGAGGAACCTCGCTCGGACGCCTCGTCTGTTCACGCCTCTCGAACCCGGGCGGTTCTGGACTTTCTGCGGGGGCTTCTGGCCGACCCTGAGATGGTGGCGCTGGAGGACTTTCGAGCTGCGGGGATTCTGCAGAGGGTTCCACCGTCGGCATCGGCGGGCAAACATCAGGCAGGGTCGGAACGGGCTGTGGAGCAAACGTGGAAGATTCTGAAGGCCACGCGGAATGCTGTATGTTCTCTACAAGTCTTGAAGGTAGTGTCGGGAAATCGTCAGTCTGCGCTAGTAATACGGGCGGTTCTAGAAGCGCCGACGGTTCTCCAGGAGGACTTTGAGGTACAGGAGGTTCCTGAGCCAGTATCAAAGGTACGGTGCATCCAGGAAGCCCAAATCCACGGTCAGATATTTTGGAATCGTCGACGCAAGGGACGGTTTGGGGCAAATCTAAATCTAAACACTCTTGAGGGCGGTCCAGCCGAGGGTCATCTTTAGAAGGTAAGCCTGAACACACAGCTTCTTCTGACTCAGGTAAAGGCTGGGAATTTATCTGGATTATGGGTTTCTCCAGCTCGGTTTTTGTTTCTGTTTCCATGTCCATCAGAATGTTAGGGGTTTCAGACAGAGGGCTCAGAACGGAACCGTTGGTCGTTTCTCCAGTCTCTGGCTCCGGAGTTTGGAGGTGAGGTTTTTCAGGGGGTGGAAGTACGGAAAGCGTCTCCTCCGAGCCGCTTGTGTTCTCTTCCTCTCCGGCGATTGTTGTGGACACGTCCGGCCTTCCGACCGTGGATTCTTCATCGTGTGAATGGATTGTGGTAAGACCCGGAGACTCGACTTGCATAGGCGTAGGTTCTTTCGCATCTTTTCGATCTTTTGACGGACCCGTAACCTTCCTGGACATTTTCCTGGGCGGTTTCGGCGAGGAGTGCTTGAGAACCACCATCTGAGAAGTCCAGCTCGTTTTCTTGGCCGGTGGAGGCGAGGCGAACTCGTGGATGGAGTCTGGAGATTGTTCGGTAAGAATCATCGGTTCTGGTTTCGTTTCGGTACTTTGCTCCAGCTCGGGTTCAGGTTCAGCTGAACGTAGAGTGGATATGCTTTGGGTATCTTCTTCTGTAAGGGAATGTGCTTCGGCGTCTGGTACGACGGGTTTACTCGTGCCTTCACTCTCTAAATGAATGCCCACCGTTTCTGCGGTATTTTGTTCATCGTTATTCTGATCGTTCCTATCGGCGAACAGTTCTAATAAACTTTCTAAGGCAGCAGGAGACGTTCCAGGCACGGTAAGCTCCTCTGATCGCTCCTTCTGGACCGTTTCGGCAGACGTATCTTCTGTGAAAGCGTCGTCTCCTCGTTCCTCGATAATCTCGCCGTCGTTGTCACAGTGTCCCTCGGGCTCATGACTAACAGTTCTGTCTGACATGTTCATATCACTTTTCTTACCGCTCTGTGTATCAGCAGATACAATTTGCTCCTTTAGTACCGCAGACGCTTCTTGCAGCTTCTTCACAGCTTCCTGCCTCTCAGCTTTAAGGTAGGACTCCAAAATGGTGTCCAGGATGATCTGGAAGGAGTCGACGCTGAACTCGAACTGGCGCCGCAGGGAGCTGACGAACTTGAGCTCGACGTTCTTGCCGCTGTTGTTGCAGAGCGAGATGAGGCTCCAGCGATCGTGCTCAGTGAAGACCTTGACCATTTTCTGGACGTACGCCTCCTTCATGGTGAGTGCCGTGATTTTGTCCTTGTTTACCCCGGAGGGCAGAAAGTCCAGCAGGCAGCCCAGGACCACCTCTTTTATGATCTGGAAGTCCTCCTGCTTAGGAAGCTCTACGCCGAAGATAATGTCCAGGTCCTTGTAGCTGGTGCCGTTCTCCTTCACCAGGACATGGCTGGCCGTGGAGCCGTTCAGACGGACGTCCCTCACCTTGATGTGCTTCGAGACCAGCCTGTCCCTCACCACGTGGATGATGTCCTTGGGTTTGATCTCCAGCGTGGGAAAGTTGCCCCGGCCGTGAATGGGGACGACCTCGGTCAGAACCTGATGCAGCGTCTCCACCTGCTCCTGGGTGAGGTTGTGGAAGCGCCGGTCGTCCTTCGGTTCCATGGTGCGCACGCGTCTGCCGGAGACAGAAAATGAGCCACGGTGAAGATAACGTGGTGCACAATGCCTCCAAAGGGGCCTCGAGTGCACAAAACACTCAAAGTGATTTTTAGTGCAGAAAACAAAAAGCATTCAAAGGCAAAACGTTAAATTACAATAAGGACGAATTGGATTATTTCGTTCTACATAATTAAAGTTTTTTTTCTGCTCCAGTCTGTTCGGCCCTCCGTCTCCGTCCCCCCCCCCCCACACACACACACACACTACCTTCCCGAGATGACTCATTCGCTTAGGTATCATTTTCGCAGCTTTACTGGGTGCGCAACAAGAACAGAATTTAGTTCAGCACGAAAAAAAGATGTAAACAATACGCATAAAAATCTAAACTGCATTTATTAAACCTGGTAAGGACAGAAACGAGCCTGTAATCCCGGCTGAGCTGGTGTGTGTCAGACAGAGGGTATTGATTGGCTCTGGACCAAAGTGAACTGGGTTAATCTGAATGAGTCACTGCCAGCAGGATGCATTATTCATCTAAAAAAAGTGGAATTATGAATGGCAAACCGTGGACGGGGAAGGACAGCGCCAGCCTCAGTGTGTGTGTGTGTGTGTGTGTGTGTGTGTGTGTGTGTGTGTGTGTGTGAGAGTGAGAGTGTGTGTGAGTGAGTGAGTGAGAGAGAAATCAAACAAACCAATCCTAAAAAATAAACGTTTTAAGTCTCGAATTGTTATTCTGAACGGGGCGTGGTTCTGATCAAACAGTTGTTAGTAGAAAAAAAACACACTGATTGTATTTGGTCATCGCCCCTTTATACATATCAAAATAAGGTCTAAATTAACATATATCCTGGAATCTAAAAAAAAAAGTTTAAAAAAAAGTTCAGAACCTCAAATCTGCTCTCGAGTAAAGTAGAAAAAGTGCTTAAAATCAAATCCGTAACACAAAAAAAAGCCAGCAAAAAACCCCCAAAGCATCCTGTTTAACCTGCGTACAGTGCACGGGGGTTAAGCTGGTATTTAATGGGCACAGGCGGTGGGATAACCCGGGCAGGGTACTCACTCTGGTCCTCACCTAGAGACGGCCCAAAGTTTGGGAACACAAAACTATGGAGCAAATCTACTTGGAAAGCTTATTTAAGTCATTTTAGTCCAATAACCACCTAAAGGAAATGAATTCACTCTTTGTTTTAAACCTTGTACCCCCTGTTTTTTTGTTGTTGTTGTTGTTGTTGTTGTTGTTGTTGTTTTTGGGGTGGGGTCTGTATCTAATCTCTTGTGTCTTTGCATTCCTGCACTCCATTCAGAGATCTTCCTAACCCATCTCAACATCCTGACTCTGAAGCTTCTCTAATAAAGCTGCACTTTTCTCAATGTAGGACGATCAGAGCTCCCACTCTGCTCCTGCTGTGGGAGGATCCTCGTGCTTCTCCTCCAGCCCACACCAGCCTGTAATGAATGAAGTCAACGGGTGAGCACGCGACGTAAAGAATGAACTAGTGATGATGGGAACGCGAAGGACAAGGGGGTTGGGAAAGGCGTGACGCGTTCGTGGGTCCAACTTTAAATGTAACACACGGCGTCCGTGGGGTGGCGTGCAGCCTTACCGGGGCACGGATGCCAAACTGTAAGTGCTGACGGGTTTTGTTTTGCCTCTACACCCCTAGCCTCGGCTCCCCGCCCCTCTCCTCCCGCAAACAAGCCGGGGTGAGTCATAGCTGGGCAAGAAAAAACAGAAACTGCACCCAGATGCGCCCTACACGGAAAGTCGCGCAGTTAGCTCAACGCTTTGGTTTTTAACTTCTCGCGCTTTCGGTGTGAGGTTTTTTTTTTTTGATTGATTCGCGGGGCTTATGAACAAACTTTTGATGCACCTTAACACCCTGATGCCGATCCCATCTGTAAATGGTGCATAATCTGACCCAAAGTTTGTGCAGCAACACGAATCCAGTGCGTAAAAATGCAATCCAGGATGAGAACCGCGCCCACACTCCTGCTCTTATTATTATTATTATTATTATTATTATTATTATTATTATTATTATTATTATCAGATGATAACTATCATGTACACGCAGTTAAACAAAAGTCTTGAAGTCCTTCAGCCCTTCCTAACAGAGCTAAACTTTTGTTCTGTTTCGGGTTCGTTACGCATCTCTTTACGCACCGCGCAGATCCTACAGCCACCTTCTCAAACTTCACCCAAACCAGTAGGCGTGTGTGCTACGTCACAGCGGTCCTAAAAAAAAAACTTCAGCAGACCTCCTTCCAGCTCCAAATCACCTCAGCCTTCTGACTTATGTCCACATCTCCACAGTTCAGCAGCTCAGGCTGGAATTCCTGAACTCACCTGTTCTCAGGATGAACGGCTGGTCCTGGCTGGTCACTTCCAGTATGATGCAGCGGTGTGCACGGGGGTTGTTACTGGTTACTGGGAGGAGTGGGGGGAACGGTGCTGCTCGGTTTCGGTTCCGCTGGCTTCCCTCGGGAGAGAGATAAACAAAGATGCTGCTGGTGCTGATGCTGATGCTGATGCTGATGCTGCGCGGTCTCTGTACAGTCTGTGCGCTCCTCAACCCAAACTCTTAAATATCAGCCGCTGTTTTCTCCCTCTGCCCCCGAAAGCGTAAAGCAGTTGCCGTGGAAACTCGCGTCACGCTCTTAAGGTGGTCCGTCGTGGAACGCCAAAGGGGCCATAATGTGTCCTCGCGCTCAGGCTTACTGCTAATTCACACCATCCCACGGTCTGTGAGGTGGAGGGATTAAATAGGTGACACCGTTACAGCTTTACGTGACTGTTCGAATGTGTTACGCTTACAAACTACGGGGTTCCTCTGTTAATCCTCCTTTAAATGTATATTGTGACAGTATACTAAATTAACAGGCAAAATTGGGTTTGGGATCATCCCTCTGTGCTGCAACACTGACCCCTGCTGGCCCAGCAATAAACTGGTGTCTTGTCCAGGATATTTTATTAGAGATACAAGCAAAGATAAAATATAATACTGTGATGTATAATGGTCCTGGTCCTCTCAAGGGTTCTTCCATAGAACATTTTGGGCTTTTCCTTTCCACTGTCGCCCTGGGTTTGCTCAATTTGGGATTGGTGTTCAATATTACACGATCAACTAAATTTGAAAAGCTGCTCTGAGACAAGAACTGTCAAATAAAACAACAAGAACTTAAGGAACCAATTAGGCCAATCAAATGTAAATCTAAAAAAATGTATTCACGCTCTGACTCACCTTACGTGCTGGCTTAAATTAGATTGAGAAATTAATTCCAGCTGTCAATACTCCGGCGAGTCAGAACACCTTCAAACGCCTCTTAATACAGTGCGGACCGAGGACCGAGATCGCTGCTGCCCAGATGCCCTTTATTAATTTCTGTAAATATGATAAACTGAACGATCGTGGCCCTTTTGGCGTCCCATAGCCCATGTAGTGCAAGCCCATATGAAAGAGACCTAGTTAACAGGTTGTCTGTGTGTGCATGGGTACTCCGATCAGGCATGTGTGGGTCCAGAGAAGGATCGAATCTACACTGTCCTCATAACCTGCAGAACATGAGGATTTATTCAAAGCTAAAGAATCTGCAGAATGAACCTGGATGTTAGGACATCAGGAGTGTCATCAACAACGTCAGCAAGGGTTTCAGGGATGCGTGACACACACAGAGACACACAGAGACACACAGAGACACACAGAGACACAGAGAGACACACAGAGACACACAGAGACACACAGAGAGACACACAGAGACACAGAGAGAGAGAGAGACAGAGAGAGAGAGAGACAGAGAGAGAGAGAGAGGGACAGACATAGACAGAGA
>JAVSBV010173717.1:0-13663 GCA_033117975.1 Parotocinclus spilosoma | reverse complement strand
ATCCTGTCCATGCCCCATCACTGTCAGTGTGTTTTGGCACACTTGGGTGACCATACACCCTACTGAACAGTCAATGTTGGGGCACTCTCGTCCAGTTTGACCTTCTTCTGTTCACCCCCATGAATATATCACTTATTATTAATCACCATCATTGAATTTGAATCTTATTCACGTTCTATGACTTTTCATTTGCTTTTCTGATGATCTTGTTTAATTAAATAAAACCAAATGCTTTGTCTATTTTTTGTATCGCTTCATATCACTATCGCTAAAGCTAATGTAATGATCCTGTATTAAATGTACAGATCTTTCTTTTGAAACGTAGTAATTAAAAGTGAAAAGTATCCAGTCACAAAAATAAATTGAATACAGTTACAAAATACAGAATCTATCCAGATCCTACATCTACCAGGCCTTTTTTATGGACTCTCCCTTTAGAAGAAGCATCATGTTCTGGCACGCCTTCCTAAATTGTTTTTGTAGGATCTAAAACTTGTCAAAATCTTACCCTTCTTCAAATCTTTAACTGTGATCCCTGAAGATTTTTTTTTGTTTATTTTAACCCCTCCCACTATAGACAGACTGTTTCCAAGCAGATTTATTACAGCACATGTTTTTTAAAGCTATGGTCCTTAATGTGCCTATTTTAGACATATTTTTAGTTATTAAATCCTTATTCTTCTCTAGATCAATAAATGAGTAAGGAAATTTTGCCACCTCGTATTTATAGCACTGTAAGACAGGAGTCATGGCTGCATGATTCGGAGTTCATCATTCTTCCTTTTTCTTCTTCAGCCTGCCTGTAGAAATGGTTGGGAATCGATCCCTCATTGGCAGGTTTCCAGCTGTCACGCTATGGGAAGAGGAGCCGGAGAAGGATAATCTGGTGATTGAGGAGAAGAAAGAGAAAGGGACATGTCTGAGTTGGCTTCGCAAGATCTGCCCGTGCTGTTACCCCAAAACCAGCAACGAAAGTAATGAGACGGAAATGATAAAACCTGCAGTTCCCAACACAGACAAAGACAAGGAGAAACCAGTACCAGTGGAAGACAACCCAATACCAGCACCTCTTGAAACAGATGGTAAGCAACAAAAAGGATTGATGTAGGATTTATTAATGTTGGTTTCCTAATCCCACACTTTTTTTCTCTCTCTGTAGATAAACTGCTTAGAGTTGTCTCCATAGACCTTCTGAAGTCCAAAACAGGTCCAAACCGCAAGGAGCATGAGACGGACCACTACCATGGCGACTACCTCATCATTCGGCGAGGACAGATCTTTCAGATGTGGATTGAGCTCTCACGACCTTTCTACTCCCAGACTGACAAACTTCTTCTCGAGCTCAAACTAGGTAAGTATTATTGATCATCACTACTGACTGTGTATAGAAACTGGACACTGCTCATTTCAGTGGGGGAGCCGTAATGCCAGCCATGACGTACCACAACTTCCATAGCATGTGTTTGTGACATATATGATGTTTAAGGCTTATTTTTTGTAGAACTTGCTCTGCTATGATCAGGAGAAGAACACTAAAACATTGCATCAAACCAGTTTCAAGATTTAAAGATGTTTTGTTTGCTTCAGTAAAATTTGCATTGTAAACAAAATGCTCTATTATAGCTTCACCATATTTTAAATAACCAATCATTGTACCATTGCTAAAACAATGGTATTTTAATCAAATGGTGGCCTAAAACTTTTGCCCAGTACTCAGTATTGTGCTGATTTATTGGGTAAATATTTGTTGAAAAAAAACAACATTTTAATTGAACAATAGAATGGTGATTCATGGGCGCTCCCACTACTGCTTCTAAAGCCATCACATTTTAAGACACCACCCACACATTTTTGCAAGCTGAAATGGAATGCAAAAGCAAATCATCAGATTATTTTTCAACTAACATTTCAAAGACTGGATTATGAACTAGCAGGACTGGCATGCAGTGTTTGTCTGTCCAGTGTTTGTAGCAGATTAAAGAAAATTTCTTCACTACTGCCATTGCAGTGATGCCAAATGTTTAGGCTAATTGATTCTCTGTTTGGGTGTGGTTGCGTGTATGAGTATCGATATAACCGTGTCAGGGAAATTGAGTGGTTAGGTTTCTTTTTGCAGAACTCGGACTCCCACTGTAACCTAGTTGTGGGTGCGTGTTACAGGTCCGAAGCCAGTTGTGTCAAAGGGCACCCTAGTGTCCATTCCACTAGTCGAAGAGCTGAAGGGTGACTGCTGGGAAGCAAAGATTACAGAACAGAAAAGCAACAAGATCAAGCTGTCTGTCGACTCTCCACCAACTGCACCAATTGGCCGATACGAGCTCACCGTGACAACAGTGACACCTAATGGGAGCAGCACTTCAGCTCGGAATCCCGAAAATGACATCTGTATACTTTTTAACCCCTGGTGCACAGGTAAGACCTTCTAAATGGGTCAATTATGTAGTGTTGATATTCTGATCAGTGAACAATGCAGGAAAATGCATTATATCACTATATAACTATCTTACTATGTTTGTCCATTTCTGGCACGTCGTTTTAACAGATGATGCTGTGTATATGGACAATGAGGACGAGAGGAAGGAGTATGTTCTTAATGATGTGGGGAAGCTCTACTATGGAACTGACAGTCAAATAGGAGCTAGGACATGGAATTTTGGACAGGTATTACCCACCACCCTCATAAAAAACTTTACCTTGCCTAACCTTGGCCAAGCGAACATCAAAGATAAAATCAGAACAACACTTGCCCAATATGGTCATCTGGGCTTTTGGAGCATGCTTCCACAGGAACCCAAAATGAGGTGAAAGACAATGTAGTATAAACTGGGACATCCACTTGAAATTCCCCACTGTGGCTGTGAGGAAACACATTGCAGCTAAACAGCCAATCAACACTGTGGATCCTCAAACAGAGGTGGGAATTAAGAGCAGAAGTCCTCGTTTGCTCCTTTGCTCATGTTTGGACTGGAGGCTGTTCTAATGTGAATGTGTTTAGAGAATTTTTATGCCAGTTTCTTGTGTTTGTGCGTCTCAAACAGGGATTCGTAACATAACACTCTTTTCCACTGAACATTAGAACATTTTTGTGAGCAGCAGTATATTGAGGCCAATGTTCCCATTATGAAAAGGTGTTTTTTTGGCTGTCACCCTTTTAAACGACCATACCTGATCAAGCCACTGTAGCCTAGAGGAGTTCATTTTCATTTTTTGTTTGTATTCTAGAGAAACGGAAAAAATAATTATATAATTATATAGTATTATTAACCCTCACATATTTGGGGGAAACAAAACTGTTGCACGAACCATCCATTTTTATGATTGTAACATTGTCATAATATTCGACGGCATGATCAGAAGCCCCTAAATCTCGAATTGTGAGTTTAACTGTGTATAATCGTTTGTGCAGTTTGCTGAGGGGGTTTTGCCGGCGTGTCTGTTCCTGCTGGAGAAAAGTAATTCCCCTGCCTCCGGATGGGGAGACCCTATCAATGTGGTTAGAGTGATCTCAGCCATGGTAAGGGCCAACAAAAGTAAATACACTGCTCACACAAATTAGGGGATATTTTAAAATGAATGTGAAGCGATTAAAAAAGAAGCATTTGATCCGGTAGGGTGTATGGTCACCCAAGAGTGCCAAAGCACACTGACAGCGATGGGGCATGGACAGGATCTGATTGCCCCTCAGTTCTATTGGGATCCTCTTCGTATTCATTTTGAAATGTTCCCTAATATTTGTAGGCAGTGTACATAACGACGTACATATCCACATTCACTACAAGACATTCCATGTTAATTAATGGTACTGTATACGATTTCATAACTTTCATAACTCCTTGCCAGATCAATTCTCCTGACGATCAAGGTGTGCTGGAAGGTAACTGGTCTGGTAACTATGCAGACGGCACTTCCCCTACGGCATGGAGTGGCAGCGTGGACATTCTGAAACAGTACCACAGTCAAAGGGGATCGCCAGTCAAATACGGGCAGTGTTGGGTCTTCTCGGGAGTCACCACTACAGGTAAATTATGTGTTATGTTTTTGAAATAAGAGTAGAGATTTATTATTTGCTGGCAGCACAGTGGCTCAGTGGGTCGCACTGTCACCTCACAGCGAGACGGTCCTGTGTTCAATCCCCAGGTGGACCTGTCTGGATCCTTTGTGTGGAGTCTACATGTCCTTATCGCATCTGTGTGGCAGTCCTTTTGGTACTCTGGTTTCCTCTATGGTCCAAAAACGTGTTAGGTTAATTGGGGTTTCTAAAAAGTGTCCCTAGTGTGTTAGTGTGTGTGTGTATGTGCTCTGTAATGAATTGGCTCCCTGTCTGGGGTTTCTACCGCCTTGCACCCTGTGCCACCGGCTCTCTCGTTACCCTGTCCATGATTAAGTGGATATGAAAGTGAATGAGTAAAAGAATTTTGTTTTCAGACACTAGTTTGTTGGGTTGTGTGTGGTACCGGGCATTGTTGCCTGTTTTTCTCCTTCCCTTTCCCCTTTTAATTGTACAGCGGGGTGCAGTCACCTCACAGCTCCACCATCCCCAATGTAATCCCGACCATAAACTCCACCTGTGGGAGCATGTCCTCCCACTGTTTGTGTGTGTTTGTTCCAGATACTCCGGTTTATATCCCACATTCCAAAGAGAGGCATGTTACGTTACGGGTGCTTCTGTAGCGTGTGAGTGTTTGCGTGAGTGTGTGTGCCCTATGATGGATTGCCGCCCAGGCTAGGGTTGTGCCTGCCTTGCACCCTGTGAAAACCCAGACCAGGATTGGGCAGATTAGAAAATGAACGAATCCATTAATTAACCTTGCTTTGTTTTTTTTCTTTTTTTGTCTACCTCTCTCACAGTTCTCAGGTGTTTAGGGATCCCCACTCGCAGTGTCACGAATTTCAACTCCACCCATGACACAGACACCTCCTTGACTCATGATGTTTATTTAGATGAGAACCTAGAGCCGATCAACGAGCTGAACGAGGACTCTGTGTGGTACGAACACATCTATTTGACACAGCACATGCTGAAGGCTTCAAACCGCAGTCTTGCGTTCGCCTTCATTCACTCACACTTCAGAGATGTTTCACCTTACACCTAGATTTTTCTGATGATAGAAATAAACGTTGCTTTGTAATCATGGAAACAGCTACCTGTAAGACATGAGACTCTTGTTGAAAAGGGGCAAATCAGGACATGTCACTTTTTCCATTCTAGTACACACATTGGAAGGGAAAAATGTTTGCAGACCCAGTAAAGTACATTTATTAAATCTTTCTCATAGGCAAACAATTGAAGTATTTAATATATTGTACATTGCTGCATGTACTTGACTGATTATACATGTTAGAATGTAAGTGAAACATTTTAAAACAATAATAAAACACTGAATGATTAGATTAGATATACCACTGTTTTAGCAACGGTATTGTAAAATATATAATTAGTTCTCAGTCTCTTAATGTTAGAATGGAACTAGAACATACAGGAAATTTTACAGTGCATTAAAACAACTGACAAAAAAACTGAAAAAAACCCCCCCAGCTTTTTTAGGCTACCGGGAAGAATTTATTGCAACCTTCCCTTACACTTGAGCAATAGCAGCATCTGGTAGCTTCATTGGGATGCCAAGGTGGCCTTTCTGTGTTTGGAGGCTTAATCCACCCAAGGAGGATGGGTCTCTTTTTGAGTCTTGGTCCCCCCAAGATTTCTTCCTTCCTTATTCAGGGAGTTTTTCCTTGCCACTATCGCCCTGGGCTTGCTCAGTTTGGGATTGGCCTTTTAAGATAATATAAAATTGTAAAGCTGCTTTGAGAAAATGCACCAGTGTAAAAAGTGTTACAGAAATACATTTGAATTGAATTGATCAGGAATGGTTGAAGGGTAGCAGCCAAAAAACAGAAAGTGAAAAGGCTGTGATATGCCAAAGATTGGAATTAAGATTCATGGAAAAGAGTGAGTTTAAAGATCAGAGTGTAGTTTGGAATTTTGGGATCCAATCACTGACAGTTCATCATACCGTTGCTAAAACAACAACTCTAAAGGTGGCCTAAGACTTTGGAACAGCACTTTTCTTTAATTAGGCTACATCAGAAAAGGCACCCCCTGTTACCGATCCTCATTGTTTGGTTTTTCTTCATTTCCTTTACCGACACTCCCCCGTCTGTGTAGGAACTTTCACGTCTGGAATGACTGCTGGATGGCCCGGCCTGATCTGCCACCTGGCATGGGAGGTTGGCAAGCGGTGGATTCAACCCCACAAGAGACGAGTCAGGGCTTATACTGCTGTGGCCCTGCATCTTTGGTGGCCATTCGTGATGGGCTAGTCTACCATAAATACGATGCACCTTTCGTCTTTGCTGAGGTTAGAACACATTTGGCTGTTGTAGATCACCAGTGAAGCATACCATGTTCTCTAGGCTTAGGTTACATATTGGAATTGATCTGAAAGTGGGTGTGCATTGTACCTCTAGCTTATGCATGCCTGAGCTTGTGAATCTACCAGTTCCAGACTTGTTCTTCTGCTTCCTGTACTATGATCTATGAGTCGAAGTTTTTCACTCTCGGCAAATGACCATAGATTTTTCATAATAAATATTGCAGCAGAAGAGCATGTCTTTTTGGATTGACTTTATTTAGAAACCTAAATGTTCAGACATGTTGCCTGAATGGCAGTGGTCCAGTGCTGACAGCGCTCCTGGCTGTGTTCGACAGGTGAACAGTGATAAGATCTACTGGCAGAGAATGCATGATGGCACCTTCTCTCAGATCTACTGTGAGAAAAATGTGGTGGGCCATTGTATCAGCACCAAGGCAGTTGGCACTGATGAGAGAGAAGACATCACACACCACTACAAACACCCAGAAGGTGAAAACCCTCCACCCACACATTGTGTAGCATAACAATATTCTGTTTACTTGCCTTGGAAGTCATTCAGTCTGAGTCACTTATAAATGTACTTTTGTTTTGGCCTTTTATCGTTTCCACTAGGTTCCTTGGAGGAGCGAATCGCTGTGGAGACCGCTTCCCGTTACGGATCCAAACCGAACACTTACTCCTCAGCCACGGCCCAGGACGTCACCTTAGAGGTCAATATGAAAGGCGAGGGGCCTCGGATGGGTGAAGATGCTCATCTGTTTATAGTTTTAAAGAACAATAGCTCTCAGCCACGCAGCGCCATCATACACAGTCAGGTTACCATCATGTACTACACCGGAGTACAAAAATCCATCGTGAAGAAGGACTGTCTAAATGTGAATCTGAAACCCCAGGAAGGTAAGATTTTCATTTTAAATGTCACTTGTGTGGCTACTGTGTCTTGTCCTCAAACAGACTCCAGTAAGATGATCAAAAGTGACCAATTTATTTGAAAAAATCACAATGCGTTTTTATTACTTGAAAAAAAAACCCCACAATGTCAATGTCTTATCTATAGAATTTCTGTATCTTATTTGAGATATATCGTCCACAAAATCACTACCACAACAGAATATGAATTCTGTGTTAAATTATTTAAAGATAATACTTGTTTAAGTCGGAAACAAAAAACAACCATGGAAACAAAACATTTTGATGTCTATTAATGTGATTGATTTAATCATGTATTTCTCCTAATCATAGAGTCCGCTAATTCAGCGTCAGTACAATATGCGCCGTTACTGCAGCATTTTACACCAAAAAATGATATCTGTTAATATGTAAAATATTTAACTACCTGTTGACTTACTACTTGAAAATGACCTAGCATTTTTGCTGACATTTTTGGGAAACTTGTCAGTACCAAAGTATGTCTTTACAAAACAAAAATGAGGAATTATTTACAAATAATGAATATTTAATAACATATTTAAGTTCTATATAAGCATGGCTATAGGGTCAAGTTAAGTCTTTACTATAAAGCATGTAAACATGATATTAAGATCATTAAAATAAATATTCTTTTTTATAATGTATGGTAAAGTTACCATCTCTGCATGTCTCTTGATTTGTCTATAGTACAAACACTGGACTGGACAATGCTGTACGATCACTATAAGGACCAACTGGTGGACCAAGCGGCGCTGATGCTCACCCTTTCTGGACGAGTCGGTGAGACCCAGCAGGTTCTGGCCACCCAGTTTAACTTCCGCCTACGTACTCCAGACCTCATCATCACTGTGAGTAATACAATCAGTTTTTTTTTACTTCCTTTTTCTCCCAAATTTGCCAAGTTCCCCTTCACATTCCATGCCAAACCCTCCACTGAGGCAGCAGTATCGTAGGCCAACAAGTGGCTCCGTACATTCCAGACTCATTCCCGTCTCCATCGCAACGGGATGGTCCAACGGGATGGTGCAACGGGACTGCTGTGCCTCCCGAGCGCTTTGTTTTTACTATACAGTACTGTGCAAAATTATTAGGCCACCGTTGTTGTAGTTATAATGACCATATCTAATTATTTTTCAGGCTCTTTTTGTGAGAGTAAGATATGTTAAGGCTCACAGAAATTGGAATGAAGATGAGTGGAAATGATGGTCACTATACCAAATATCTATACAATATCTAATGGTGGCCTAAGACTTTTGCACAGTACAGTACAGTACACGGATGCTAATATTGCTTCATCCAGAATCATTCCAAATGCAATTCTGCCTTACAGCCTGTAGGTGACGCAGTGGTGGGGAAAGAGATGGAAGCTAAAATCACATTTAAGAACCCCTTGCCGCGTGTGTTGAAGAGCGTGAAGTTCCGCATCGAGGGTCTGGGTTTGCAGAACATCAGAGTGATCGCCTATGGGTAAGCATTCACTGCACATACAATATCTAACCAAAAATCAAAAAGAGTTCACGTGACTGATTTTGCAGTACTTATGGTCGCACTCTGTCTTTGTTTCACAGTGACGTGGCGAAACACGCGATAGTCACTTTGACTGAACCATTTATTCCCACTCTGCCTGGACCACGGAAGCTTCTCGCCTCTCTGGATTGTCAGCAGCTCACCCAGGTTCATGGTGTTGCTGACATCAATGTCAAGCAGAAGTGAGAAAACAGCTCAAATCGAGCCCTTAAGAGCTTGTACCGAAAGCCAGAATCACAAATAAAGCATTTATAAATAACAAAAACAAAAAAGCAACTGTTCTAACATCTGGACACTCCTGGCCAATTTAAATTCGTTTTTTTGTGAATACAATTTGGCACTTCATACTTTGAATTCATTACTTTAGAATAGAAAAAAGCATGTTGTATATCCAGGGCTACCCAACATTTTGCATAAGATTGAACACAAGCCATCTTTATTGGTCCTAACAAGTCGTTGGTCAGAAAATGAGCAAGAACTAAGAAAATGCACACACGAGACCTGTGCCACTATTGCTCATAAACTGTTAGGGGAAAAAAAGTTAATAATAAAATTAAATGATTAAATATAATGCAGGGATTACTCTCAGAAACTACACAGCTGGTTTTGTCCAAAAAGGACCATTGCAGCTATTCTAACTCTTAAAGACCCTAAAGGCACAGCAAATCAATATTTCACTGTCAGACTTAAAACGTTTAGAAACTACAATGAAAGGCTATCTCATACTAAATTCTTTTTTCTATTTGTTTGCTTCTTGCTAATTTCCTGACCAATTATTGGCTATGGGAACCACTGAAATCTTAAAACTTTTCAATTATATATATGCCCAAATGAACTGATAAATGATTTAAGAAATGTCACTATATCCTACAGACCACATGCTGTTAGATAAACAATTTCAAACATGTAAATTGCTAACTTATTCACATTTCCCAGTATTGTGTGACAGCGTATTCCATCGTATAAACATGCTATGGCCAGACTTTTTTTTATTGGTATTTCTCGGATCCGCCGCAGCACCAGTGGTTGAAAATCAAATATATTTTTTTTCCAGATTCACTTTCATTTAATTGTAGGTTAAATAATTACATTTTTTACATCAAAATGTATTTTTATTTCTTCCTCCTTCCTGTATTGATTCCATATAGCTCTCGAGAAATTGAAAAGTGCTGAAATATAAAGATTTATTTTTATTTTTTTTCCTCCCTCCTCAGTAGATTCTTAAGTAGGGACATCTGAGAAACAAGCAATTAAAAAAGTCTGGCCCAAAATAACCAGCACGCACATTTTTTCAGGTCATTATAAAATACTGACACCATGTGTCATTTATATTCATGCACTATTTCTTCATTCCTCTTGACTGTATTTTATTTAACTTCTTACCTATTTTAATTGTAATTTATTGTTTTAACCCTTACTGTATTTATGTAGGATTGTGTGAATATGTGCTGTAGCTTGGTAAAAAATACTGAAGGTAATCAAATGTAGCTTATGGACACTCCAGTGGTTTTTGCACCAAAATTGTAATATTTTCAATGTCTGTACAATGAGTTTTGTGCTTTTTGAGCAATGCAATAAAAAAACTTTGAGTTATACCACTCTTGTGATATCGATAATCTGACAGACTCGCACTATTGTAGTGGTGACACATCACTACATATTCTCCCTTAAAAAGTATCTGAAAGGACATAAACATATTCAGGTGTTAATTACAAATAACCCTGAGTTCATGGCAAATGTATGGGAGGCTGTTTCAAGTACAAATGTTAATGTAGTGATATTTTAACAGTGACAACTGCTGCTTTAATATCTGTCCAACTATCAAAAATGGTCCTGTAATCACGGATTCTTTCACCCCATATACCAAATAAAACACTACTAGCCTTATAGGTAACAGAATTGGTAAATTTGGTAATGAATTTTATACACATTTAGGCATTTACTTCTACTCCTCATTGATGTGTGACAGTGGATTTTGTAACATAAACACTCTATCAAGATGAGCTTGGCTTGCGCACCATTTCATCCTCCATAGCTCTCTTTTGACACATTTCAGCTTCCACAGCAGGATAGCTAATTCCAGCCTGCTATGTCTAGCATATTCAAAGTATTTGGTGTCTGACGTTCCCGCTATACCTTTTTATTTCGTATTATGAGTCTTAAGACCTTGCCTGTTAAACCAACAGACGTTGATCCGAAGGATTTTAAACAGCACATACCTGTATTTAATTGGACTGGATGCAAACCAAACTATTCTCGTATCACTCTGAGAGCAACAAATGGAGGAGAACAAAATACAAAAGGCCAGATATTGCTGTCTGATTAGAGCTGTGACAGCAACAAGTCTAAAGCATTACTTTGCATGAAAATATGCACAATATATACCTGTACAGTTTTAGTTGTCTAGAAAGAATTAATACTTGTGTCAGCTACATGTGACTCAAAAGTTGATTTTCTGTTCAGAAGACAACCAAAGAGACAGTCGTTTATCCTACAGGAATTTAATTACTGTCCATACGCCCGGTCTTTATCACTGCAGCACCGTAACGTAACTCAGTTTCCTCCCGCATACCAAAGCCGAGTTTTAGATTAATTGGTGTTTCCAAAGTGCCCTTAGTGTGTGAGTATATGTGCCCTATGATGGACAGGTGCCCTGTCTAGGACTGTTCCTGGTTTTTGTCCCTAGGCACTGGCTTTCTTGTGACCCTGACTAAGATTAAGCAGATGAAGAATGAAGAATCTGCATTATCAAACATCACAATCACTTAAATAAGCACCAATATTATTAAACTGAACATTCCTTAATTTGCTTTAACTCTACAGTTTTTAATGGATCTTAATATGAAATTATTTCTTTTATTTTATCATTTTTATTATTTATCATTTTATTCATTAGTAGAGATAAGCACCAAGTAGTAACTTCAGGCTCCTGTAGATGGTGTTGCACAAGGGTATAAATACCTGTGGGGTGTGTGACAAGATTCATGGATAGAGAAGAGGTGGTACAGTGTAGTGAATGTGTGGGAAATGGGTTGCAAAACTGATGTTAATGAAAGGCAAAAAGGAATGACTGATCTGGGAATGTCAAAGGACATAGTGTGAAGGAAGTCGCTCATACAAGTCTACCAGGACTAGCAAAATCCCAGTCTACAGGAAACTCTTGTCAGAAATTGCAGAAGTATTACACGCTATTAAATATATTTTAGTCACAGGTGACATTGTTTGTCCGGTGAGCATATATGATCATTTAGGTTTGTCTCTTTGTCTTGATTACATACATTTAAGGTCACACAGAAATGTCAATAAAAATAAAGGATGATCATGTATATCCTACTACTACTAATGTAGTAATGGTTAATCCACTGAGTCACAGATGCTTTCTATCACAGCATTGAAGGCTTCAGGCTTATCAGCATAAACATGGTGAGGAGCTCCTTCCACCACCTGAGAGGAAATGAAGGCAGGAGAGAAAAATTATACACATACCACAATCAAATATGCAATGCTTTAGCACTTCAGATTGCTGCTCTGCCCTGGCCTGCTTTGGCTCTGAACATTTTTGGCCAAAAACAGCACTTTTTGAAGAAAGAAGACCAACATTGACCAAAAACAGTTAATTTCAGGCTCGCCCAGACTATGTCGAGAACAAAGACAGGCACTGATATTCCTCCTTGCCTACCTTGCTCGCCACTGCCTGCATCTCACTCATGACTCAATCTCATTTTGCGAATTCTGTTTTTTTCCTGGTCAGAGTCATAGTAAGGTTCCAGGAATTTACTGGATTCAGCCAGAGTTACACCCTGAGCAAGACCCAGTTCTGTAAATCCACCACCCACCTTATGATATTTTGTCTTTATGGGAATCTGATAATAAATATATTCAGCAGAAATCATGCTTCAAATTTTGAAAGTATTCACATCGTAAATCAGTGACCAGTACCTGTAATTTGTTATTCTTGGAACAGAAGAGTTACTATTGAAGATCATAATGTAGTAACCTTCATGATTAAAAAATAAAATGGTAAAAAAATCCTCAACAAATGTTTCAACAATCAGTCCAAGTTGCAACCAAGATCTAAGCATCTGTGCCAAGTGCTCGCTGGCAGCACAGCGCTGGTGAGTGAAAAAGAGGAACACTTTCATGGTAACACACATTATAAGGTTTAGGGAAGTTCCATGGGTGGTAGTTTCTCCCTAATTAGTCCCTAGAACTGTTTGGTCAGAAAAGTGGCTGTTGGTTCAGGGATGAACCAGTGACTCTCAACCAATCCTGTAACTGTCATGAAGGTGCTACACCGTCAACACTGTGATGTCCATCAGTTTAACCACAAGTGTGCTCCAGCACACTAGCGGTTTATGGATTATGACCTGCCAGGGTGACTCTTCTGTTACAAGAATTTCATATTTCAAATACTGAGAACACAGTCTGACAAATTCAAAATTCAAAAAGTGCTGTGTTTCCTTTACTATCCTGCACCAGTCAGTGCAGACGATTTTAGCATCAACAGCATCAGATTAAATGCAAAAATGAGAGATATTAGACAAGTAATCGATAGTGATTGTTCACATTAGATAACAATAATAAAAGAAAATGTATTACATATAATAAAAAAAACACATTAAAAAGAAAACAAATCTTGAACCAAGGTACTACTGTAATTGAATTGTATACAGTCGATTCCAGTTAATGGGACCACATCGTTTTGATCCTAATAACCGGCTGGTCCGATTAAACGAATATGTCCTATGTTACAAGACGGGATATGCTATGTAACATATTAAATGTTTATTAAACCTTTATTGTACGATTTACACGTATAGCGAACGTACAAACAA
>JAVSBV010173716.1:0-42728 GCA_033117975.1 Parotocinclus spilosoma | reverse complement strand
TCCACAGTCCAAAGTGTTAGGTTAATTGGTGTCTCGAAAGTGTCCCTTAGTGCGTGTGCTGGGTGGGCACCGGCTGGTCCGTGACCCCTGTGGATTAAGCGGAAGATAATGAATGAATGAATATATATAAACATTTAAGGCAGTTATCAATGTGAAGGACTCTTTGTTTAATACAATTAATTATAAAAATTGAGAATGGAACAAATTATGATTTTCACAAAGTTTGCTGCCTCTGTTTTTTGTCAGATGTTTATATGGTGTAATGAAGTACAATTACAAGCATTTCATTTTATTTAATCTCGTTTAAAAAAAAACTTTTTATTGACAAATACATCCAGTTTCAGCAAAAACTTTATATTTCCAGTTTTGCTCTTTTGGAAAGTAAAGTCTTTAAGACTTCTGCAATTCGCCTTGGCATACTGAATATCAACTTCTGACCAAAATCTTGAATAGTGGCAACCCATTCTTGCCTAATCAGTAACTGAAGTTGATTAAAGTTTATGTTTTTTTCACTCACTTTTTGAGCATTGACCACAGGTTCTCAATGTGGATTGAGATCTGGGCAGTTACCTGGCCATTGGCCCAAAATTTCAATGTTCTGCCTGGAAAAAGCATTGTTCACCTCCACGTGGCTCCTGGATTGTTGGAAAAAGTTGTTTTTGAAGGGTGTTTTGATTCCATTTCCTATTCATGACTAATTCCCGACACTTTCCAGACAATCATTTTCCAAGATGCCTCAAACAGTCTGTGATGAGGACAAGGTGTTCTTGCCTATCACCAGCAGTGTATGTGTGATATACGTACATGTTATATCTGCTTGTGGTATGTTTGTCGTGTTTTTTTGTTCATTTATTTCATGTGCTTGTTTATTGTAAGGGGATGACCCACTCCTTAGCTTAGGCTGTAGGGCCCACAGCTTATCCATTGTGGGTGGGTTAGGTAACACTTTTATGGAGAAGGTATGTCTGTGTGTTTGGGTAAAGCAAATGATTAGTAGTTGTATATTGCCGTGCTTAGCTGTTTTTAAATTGACCACTTAGCCTCAGAGGTTGGCACACCCTGAGAAAGTGGAATGGTATATTCCAATTAAATCGGTGGGGCTTTACCTATAAGAGGAGGGGAAAGGTGTACTATGAGGTATCTATGGCGCAGGGATTAAGTTAGGGCTAGACTGTATCTTTTTTTGTGTCTTTTTAGTGTCTCTCCACTGCAAGTCAATAAAGCACAGCAATTTAAAACTAAACTGGGAGCATCAGAGTGGTACATCCACACCATAATACGTTCAGCCTCACTACCCGGTGATTTTGTGTCTCCCCCTGGGTGGAGGGGGGAAAGCATCGTCACACAATCTGAAGGGGGCTTCATCAGAGAAAAAACGCTTTATCCTTCTGCACAAGTCTTACAATTTCTGCAGAATATCAGTCTGTCCTTTTTCTGGGAGAAAAGTGGCTTCTTTGCTGGCTTTTCTGAGACCACGCCATCCTCCAAAAGCCTCTTTCTCACTCTGTTCATATTTATTAAAAAATAAATAAATAAATACTATGACTACTGTGCCCTTTTTTGTTTGACATTTTCCATTTTAACTCAAGAACAAGTGGATTAACAAAAATAAGAATTATAAAATTAAACCCAAGTAAAGACGAAACGTGTAACTATTAGTGTTGTTTAACTATTATCGTGCGCAGTTTTTATTTATTTGAGGAAGTCGAGGAGGGAACGTGCAACACTATAAGCAGTTTTGCTTTATTAATGGAAAGAGACAGCAAATGTACTCTAAAAACCCTCGACTAACAATATTTGTAATCGAATTTATAGCAAAAGCCCAACGTCGCGTAGAATAAGCGCGTTTGGCAATTGTGAATGGGACCTGGTACGTGCGCTGCGTATTGTTTAGTAAAGTGCTAGGCGTGGGAGTGGTTTGATTCCAGCGTGGATAACGTGCGGTCAGATGGCAGGATTACAGGTGCGCATACCTGAATGGAGCATGTTGTTTTGAGTCGGATTATTCTTTCACTCTCGCTGTGTAAACACACATGAAGATAAATACAGTCGTTTTATAGCATTTAAGAGACGCAACAACATCACCGAGAGAGGATGATCTTACCTGAGCTACCTGAATGAGAGGTCTGCGTTCAGCTGTAGGGTAAGCGTGACTTGATTCAAACACTACAGGCCAAGCATTGTTACACAAGTGTAACCGGGACCAACACAAGTGTGTTTATCAGTTTGTTGACAGTGCTTTGTTTGTGTCTCACATAAGTCTGAGTAAAGAGCACTTTGCAGTGGGACATTTAGGCCTTCCACGTCCCCGACTGTTCCAGGCACTGATGCTACACAGTTTTATTGTTCTTTATTGTTCTTCATTTTTTAAAAATATATGGCTTGTGTACACTGGCATATTTATGGAATAAAATGCGCTTGACATAAATGTACAATTTAAGGCATGGACGAAATTTTGATTTAAAAGGTGGTAGTCGGGCTGTTTGAACCGATTGAACGAGTGTAACAGAGAAGTATCTGCTTTCTTTCTGCAGTTTAACAATAATTGTGTATTTTTTCACCAACAATGCGGATGGATCAAATCTAAATTGTAATCCGAGGTTCTAATGTAACTTCCCCACAAACATTAATTGTTGGTGTTTTTAAAGACTTGTTGCACACGTAGTGCATACAGTAATAATGAAAGAATTTCAAATGTAATAAAAGTACTACTACTACTACTAATAATGCAAATAAGTGAAATGTCAGTTGTGTGGGGTCAGGTGTTGTGGGCCAATTTGAAAAGGTGGGTTTTGAGTTTGTTTTTGGAGGAGGTTTAGGATATTTGTAAATTGTTTCAGTTTTTACTATCATTTGTAATTCTATTAATTGCTTTTTTATAATAGTTTGCTGAGCTAGATATGTGTAAACATGAATTCTTATCTAACAAAAGCAGGATATGTCCTTTTATGGCAACATAGATGGACATATCAGACATGTAAAAGTTACATTTTTACTACTATAGAAGTCTCTTATATCCACTTTTCATTTCTTGAACATCTTGCCACCTGGCTGCGCCTAATTACCAAGCACACGTTACCACACAGACACACTGTAACGTTAATGTAAATGAAACCTCTGATATTAAAATCTATCTAGCTGACATGACCCATGGAGAACAACAACCAACATGTTAACTTGTAGTGCAGTTGAACGTGGACTATCCTGACCAAAACACCGGTGTGTAAAAACACGCTCAGTTGCCATTGGTGACAGGAGGGATGGTCAATCACACGTTGGCAAAAAATGGTAGAGCCAATTGATGAGCTTGTGGGCTAAAAAGAAACTAGTCAGAAGCCAATGGCTTGAGCAACCATTTTCCGCTTGGCAAGGCTCCTTTAAATAATAGGTTGTTAAAAACGTTGTTTTGGACGGTGTAAAATGCAGGGGACAGCACCTAGGGACTGAGGTTTTAAGCTGGTACGCTAGGAAACAAGCTGGGAAACTGAACGTTTAGGGGATTTTTTTCAAATGAATACAAAGAGGATCCCACTGCTGAACTATCCAATCCTGTCCATGCCCCATCATTGTCAGTGTCTTTTGGCAGTTATTGGTGCTCATACACCCTACTGACCCGTCAATGTGGGGCACTCTCATTAAGGAATATTTATTAACACTTATTAAGGGATATTTCATTATGGGATATTTAATTTCTAAGTAAACTCTAATTTTTTGAGCAGTGTATAAATACACACAGTGAGTGAAAAGTTACAGGACACAGGACGCATACAGCATCGTGGACTTTTCGCAAACGCTGCCAAAACCATTGTTAAGGTTTCTTTGTTGGTGGCAGCCTTCAGACAACCACTACGTGGCTTGTCATCCACAATATCGTTTTTTGGGGTGGATTTAGATGAGAGATGCAACATTGCTGTGTGAAATTGGTGTTTTTTTGGGTGTCGGTTGTTGAAGTCTGTGGCTATAATATGGCAGCTGCCTTCCCCAGACTTCAGAATCGTCAGTTCCAAATAGTTATTTTTTTTTCTTTCAAGCATCATGAGACCCTAAAGAATCTTTCTTAACGCCATTATTTTGGGCTCCTATCTGTTATTGACTGTTGGGCCATGGTAAAATACCTTATGTACCCTAGATAATGCAAATGATTCTTTCTTTTCCCTTACTTTTCTGAATGTAGCTGAAACGTTCAGTCTTTGCTTGTTCCTCTTTGTTCTATCCTGCTGCTTTTTTGTGATTTACCCAAATATCTCTTGTTCAAAAATGGTTCATGCTAATGAATATTAGGCATATTGTGTGCCTTTTAACTGGTGAGCTGAGGCTGTGTTCACCCTGTACTTAACATTGTGTGATGGTCTTTGTTGGACTTCACCTCATGCTTGTGCTGTTATTCTCACTACAGGTTACCAACACTGTTGTACTTTCTTCAGGAAATCCAAGTCTGTTTGTAGTTATTTGCAAACAGTTTGGCTGTGCAGTAAGCATCCGACCACTTTTGTAATCAAACAAGTAGGCTGTTTCCTTAGTTGACATCACTTCCTTTTCACAGGCTGCTGCATGCTATTCATTTGTATGAGTGTGTGTCTGTCCTCACTGGCCCTTTTTCTGCCTTTTACAGCCCCTCCTTCCTCAAAACACTTCTACTGACCAACCCATCCCCCTCTAGTCACACTCCCATGCTACACGAGGCCTTGCAGTCTGACTCAGTGGATAAACTTACACATCCAGTGTGTGGATGTGTCTTTGTACCAAATATTTTTGTGCTGGAGCACACCACCCTGTCCTGCTGTCTCCATACTGGGAGAGTCGGCGTTGATCGATCACTGTCTCTCAAGGTAATGATCCACTTTAATGATGTTTATGCAGTTCTGTTGCAGTCTTTACCTGTTATTTTTATCCTGGCTAAATTACTGCACTGCACCACTTTTAGCTAGGCTCTTACTAAGCCTGCCAGAGTGCTGTAAAACATGCTGAGTAAGAGCTTTCTGCCCGTTTGTGTATATGTGAGATAACCTAGCATGTCTTTGAGATCTGAGAAATTTTCTTCAGTAAAGCGCAAGTTTGAGGTTTGTGTTACTGAGAGTGTTGACACAGCTGTGTTCCAAAATTACAGTGGAGAAATTGTGCCTACTCTGTGGTAATTAGCATTGGCCCAGTAATTGGCATGTAGTATCTGGCACTTTTTTGTCATTTGATGTTTAGTTTTGTTATGGTATTTGGTAAAATGTTAACTGACACAAGTAACATCATTTTAATGGGGTAGACCCTCTGCGAACACATGGCAGATGGTCTTTGGTTGTTTAGAGACTTTTGTAACATTTGTTTCACAAGAATCAGTGAGATTTTTTTTATTTTACCATACATTCTTACATTTTTGTTGTCAATGCAAAACAGCATTTAATTCCTCTGGAATGCCAGAAAGTCAGAAACAGCCTCGAGTATCATCCAGTAATGATGCTATTCATACTGTTCCATAGCTAATGACATCCTCAATATGTAACCACCATTACCCCTCAAACGTCTTAAATTATTTGCAGAGCGCAGTGGCTTAGTTGTGTGTGTCATTAGGTGTGTGTAATTGTTTACAGTTTTAGATCTGTATATAAAATCTAAAAAACACACAGCTTAGACATTGTTTGTTATACATGTCTGTGGTCCAATAATGTTTTTAAGATGCACTGATCGATCGGCTGGTGAATGGAATCAGGCTGGTCTTCAGTATGATCGGCCGTAACCGCTGATCAATGATTAGTCTCAAATAAACATTTCTATGTCACATTTACACTTGCATACAAACAGCACAGTGCTTTTACCAAATTTCATTTAGAATTCAGTTCATGAATGTATGGAGTTACAAACATGGCTCAGCCACTTACCAGTTTGTTTATGATATCGAGGCTGACACATGTTCATGACGTTAAGTTGTGTTTTGAGTGCAAAACTAATGAGGAGGTAGGGATCTATTTTGGACACTGCTTGTTAGCAAACATGTCTTTAGTGTGGAAGCTATTTTGAGCTTTCTGTTTGCAATATAATACATGCATAGCAAAAAAAAAGGCTAGGCTAGAAGAACTCTGAAAATGTTTGGAACAACAAAATTACTAAGGTGTTTAAACAGCATCACCCTGCTTAATGTGTTTCTCGGTGCTCTCATTTATAATTCTTAGTAAGACAGACAAATCGGAATTGGGTATGGAAAGTATTCAGACCCCTTTAAATTTTTCACTTTGTTTCATTGCAGCGATTTGCTAAAATAAAAAACGTTCACTTTATTTCTCATTAATGTACACTCGGCATCCCATCTTGACAGAAAAAAGATATGTAGAAATTTTTGTAAATTAATATTTAAAAAAGATAATATCACATGGTCATAAGTATTCAGACCCTTTGCTGTGACACATTGAACTCACAAGCTGTCCATTTCTTCTTATACTTCTTGAGAAGGCTCTACTCCTTCATTGGAGTCCAGCTGTGTTTAATTGAACTAATTAGATTTAATTAAGAAAGGCACACACCTGTCTATATGCGACCTCATAGCCCACAGTGCATGTCAATGCAAATGAGAATCATGATGTCGAAGAAACTGCCCAAGGAGCTCAGAGACAGAATTGTGGCAAGACACAGATCTGGCCATGGTTACAAAAAAAAAATTCTGAAGCACTTAAGGTTCCTAAGAGCACTGTGGCCTCCATAATCCTTTAATGGCAGAAGTTTGGGACGACCAGAACTCTTCCTAGTCCTGGCTGTCCAGCCAAACTGAGCAATCATTGGTGAGAGAGGTAAAGAAGAACCCAAAGATTGTGCTCCAGGTTCTCCAGAGATGCAGTAGGGAGATGAGAGACAGTTCCACAAAATCAACTATCAATGCATAAAAAAACCTGCATAAAAAGACTCCAAAAGACTGGTTGAAATTGAAGGAAAGATAAATGTGGCTTCGGAACAACTCTGTGACCATTCTTGACTGGCCCAGCCAGAGCCCTGATCCAAACCCAGTTAAGCATCTCTGGAGAGACCTGAAATGGCTGTCTACCAACATTCACCATCCAACCTGACAGAACTGGAGATCATCTGGAAATGAAGAATGGCAGAGAATCCACAAATAAAGGTGTGAAAATCTTGTTGCATCATTCCCAAGAGGACTCATGGAAAAGGAAAAATTATTTCAAGGAAAAACTCCCTCAACTATAGCAATTGTACCTAATGAAGCGCTTGATTAGTGTGTATGTATAGACAGTACAGTGTTTGTAGTAAACGCTACCCAGATCGAGACGGAGTGAGATAAGAGACGCTTTGGAAAATGTTCTGTATTTTTTTTTTTTTTCATTATTATTTTTTTCCGTCAATTCCTTATGTTTAAAAGCCAGTTTTTGCAGTGCTCCCTAATGTAATACGACTTCTTGCTTTAACCTGATTTTTTTTTTCTTTCACATCTTAGCATGGCACTTGGACTAGGCAAGCTGATCAGGCAAGTAACACCAGAGGAAACAACGGAGGATTTGAATGAGGTTCTCGGGGAGACAAAAAGTCAGATGCCGGTAATGATACTGGTGGAGGGAACAGATGGAGCTGTTGATAACCCAGCTGACAAGGAGGAGAATGAAGCCGATACGAAGACTGAGGCAGTGCAAGCAGCAGACCGAGAAAGGGCATATCAAAGACAGGTCATGGCCTTGCAAGAGTTGGTGGACTCAGAAATTAGCTACTTAAGACACCTGCAGATCTGCACAGTTACTATACGCAGCAACCTACAGAAGCTACAGGTTAGGATGGTTTAAGTACTTTCACACTTGTGATTTTACCCTGGTTTTAATGATGATCTAGCAGCTTAGCTTCTGTGAATGCCCATCAGATTGACAGTGTTAACCTTTCAAGGCATTATTTTTTTTAGCTATTAAGGTTATTAACGTACTTAACCCCTAGATATAGTCTTGCCAAAGAAAGAACCTACTTCTCATAGCCTTGTGTCCGTTTCACTGTTTCTGCACACTTCAGTTTCCTTCTCTCTTGTGAAATACCTTCTTTTATCATAAATACAACTAATGCATTATGCTGAAACATAAAAAACAGTTTTTGTGTATAAGCGAAAGTGCTGTGCACATCTCTACAGTGACATTATTTTAATAATATTACATTACAATAATATTACATTTCTTTAATACTTACAAAAAGATAAGTATGAGGTGATCTAATCACTGTGGTGTCTTGATTCCTTAGTCATTATCCAGTACACTACAGTATCTCACAGCGTTACTAAGTACTGTGTATCTCGACCTGTAAATACCATGTACAGGGATGTGCTATAACGTCAATCCATCTTTAACGACTTTAATCACTGCTTTAACGACTGAGATCTTTAAGCTTAATAATAAATTATAGTCGGAAATAAAAATCAGTCTTGTACCTAGTGTTCAAATCAGCAAAGACACTGTACAGTGTTTCCTGATGTATGATTTAACAGTATACCATAGGTGTGTCTAACCACCCTTTTTTGCTTCAGCACCCCTGAAAATAGTTTTTATTTATTTGTTAATTAAAACTTTTCTCTGGTAAGCTGCCTCTAACAGTCCACTACTACATGCCATTGTATGTCTACAGTTTTTGTTAAAAGCACAAAGTTGTTGGTGGCCAACATTTGTTTCGCACTTATCAGCTAATCTATCAAAAATGAGCACTGACCTAGTTAAAACAGCAGTAGCCCTGCTTTAAGCGGCCAGCATGTGTGTGTAATATGGGGTACAAATATCTGCAACAAGCATCACACAGACCTGGAAACTTGGGAAACCAAAGGTTTTGCCAGGACAGCATACACATGAACAGTTTTAGGAGGCGGTACAACTGAACTTTAATTTAAAATGAAAGATACTGGACTTAGCAGTACCCGGAGTTGGTTGTAATCTGTGAAATGCGACTTAAGCTTCATATTGCCAGACAATAGATAACAGCCAGGGTAGTCCAGTACTGTGTACTGGTGTAGTAATCCAGTACTGATGAAGGATTAGAGGATGAACATGAACTGCTCAACAACAGATGAGCTGCTGTATCTAACTTTACATCTACAATGAGGGAGAATTTGTTAGATGTCTAAATGAGTAAATTAAGACAGTGTTAAATAGCTTCAGCAACACTGCTGTGACTGATCCAAACATGCCTGAGCAAACAGTACAACAGCAGTGTCACTGCAGTGCTGAGAATGATCCAAGATCCAAATAGTGCCACATGTGATTTGCTTACTTTGTTACTTACTAAAAATTACTTTTAGTTAACTTTTATAAAAAAGTACTGTTGTGGATCATGAACAAATGTACTTGTAAATGTTACTGAGCGTGTATTGTTATAGTTGTAGCAGATCGGTCGATATTTTGTGTTACATCGTATACTCTTTTCCGTGTATAGCCTCCACTCATCAACCTTGATGGAATGTTCCAGCACACTGACAGTGTGATAGATGTCTCTAGCCGACTTATAAGCCTGATGGACCAAGAACAGATGGAACCCAGTAATCCTCAGTATCTGGAAAAACTGTGTGAGTATCACAACGCAAGCTGATATGTTAACTCCTTTGGGCTGACTAATAGTTTATCAATCTGGAGAAATGCTCGGTAGGAAAAACTGGAATGTCAGGTTTCATTTCCAAGAGCTGCTTAATCTCAGTTGTGTACACACCCGCATGTACCGAAGGTATCTCAGGCATGCCACTGGTATTCAATGTAACCAAGTAGTTTTGAATGACGTCATGAGAGCAAAGGACACGTAGAGAAAATTGGCCTATGTAGAGAAAATTCCTGATCTGACAGGCATATTATAATTCATCTTGATAGATTTGACGAGAGGAAACAAGTTATTTTTAACTGACTTACTTAAAAACATTGTTGTGTGATTGCATGCTGATGAACCTGTTTACAGTGCTACAGACATAAATAGATGATGATTGTACAGATTAAACACATTCCTTTAATGACATGAGTGATTCCGCACACTAATGAAGGCTGTCCATTTTTTTGTCAGGTTGTTCTTTCCTGCGTTTGTCACAAGACATTGAGGCGGCATATAAGGAGTACCTGGCCAACTACAATAATGTCACAGCTATAGAGAATGGCTACAGACAGAAAGAAGCCCAATGGGCAGAACTGGTGGAAGTCATCAAATCCTCTGCGTAAGTCACACTTTACCTCTCCAGTTTACTGTACTGTTCAACCACAACAAAAAGTTCTTGCATAGCAAACTCTTGCTTAAACAGAATGTTAGGATACACAAATGAAATGAAACCAAACAATTGCGATTAATTACCCGAAAATATCACTATCCACATCTCTAAACCCTATTCAACACCTGAGTAAGCTTAAAGGGAGAGTGCCACCAGAGTCAACCTGGAATTCTAGAGCTTCTGGAGAGATTTTGTACTGAGGAGTATAGAAGGAGCATTGAAGGAGTATACTGCGCTATGTTGTTCAAGCATGGTTGCATTAAATGTTAAATGGAGGGGTACCAAAACACTAACACAAGTAGGCTTGTTTACTAGATTCTTTAAAGGTTAAAGGTGTGATTTGTATGATATTTCAGTAAGAGAGTAAGCTTATTCACAAAAAAGACATTGTGTTTGGATTTTAGCTATAACATAGTTTGGTCAGTTTGTATTCTTTCTGTACATTGGGGGACCAGATATCACATTTTTTCATACTTTTGCATTTATAAATCATGTACATTGCAGTGTATGCTGCCACACTGATTATTTAGTAAATGTCTTCCCCTTTCACATTTATGCCACCTTTCACACTTATTACTTAACATTAACTTAAAATAGTTTTTAAACAAAATGTAGGAGTTTCATCTTTAGAGCAGTGGCATGACACAGCATTTTCCACTACTCAGAATAGCCAAACATTAAGGAGCTCTCTGACATATACATTAAACTGCTGGACCTCTAATCTTGGTGTATGGTATAATTTTACTGGCCAACCAGAAACGCAGTGCTTTGTGTTCTGTTTGTAGGTGGAGTAAAACATTTGATCATTTCTTTCCTTGAGCATCCTTCAGAAACCTGCTTGCACAGTTTGTTTCCACAGTATAGTACATGCTTGTGTGAGGTCTTCAGTTCATTCAGTCTGACCTACCTTCTTTGTGTTCTTGCTTTATAAGACACACCAGACTCACTCATATGCTTATAAGGGTGAAAACGCCTCACACTTACCATGCCAAGCCCCACTCACCTTTATGCACCTGCTAACAGAATGTACATTAAACACTCGTGAAATGCAGCAACTACTTCCAGCGACAGCAATGAAAGACCATCAAGGTGCCAAGTTGACCCTTCTGTAGTCAAATAAAAAAAAGATCAGTAATAGTGTACAAAGGGTTTATAAAGGGGATCAATTGCAAGAAACCAGTTGTTTTTTTTTGTTTGTTTTTTTTTTTAGAAAGAAACATGGTTCGAAGGCTAAAATCTGCTAAAGCTCAAAGAGATTGGAATGAATCTTAGCGAAAAGTAGTGTGTATACACTGCTCACAAAAATTAGGCTTTATTGCCTTGTTTAAATGTCCCCTAATTTTTATGAGCAGTGTGTACAGTTGGAAAAAGAAGTATTTGATACATGGTAAATTTAGCAAGTTTTCCTACATCTGTCTTTTTTTTACTTTAACTGTTCATTTAAAATGTATTTTATTGCATTGTATTTTATACAATAATAATAAGAACCTAATATTTAGTACAGAAACCTTTGTTTGCAATTACAGACATTTCCTTTAGTTGCTGACCAAGTTTGCACACACTGCAGAATGAATTTTGGTCCACTCCTCTATACAGATCTTTTAGGTATCGGGGTTGTCCCTGGGCAAAGTTGCGTTTGAGCTCCCTCAAAATATTTTTTTTAATTGAGTTCAGGTCTGGAGACTGGCTAGGCCACTTCAGGACTTGCCAGAAATGCTTTTTACGGAGCTACTCCTTAGTTTCCCTGGCTTTGTGTTTTGGGTCATGCTGAAAGCCCAAGCCACAACCCAGCTTCAATGCTGAGGGAAGGAGGTTTTTGGTCTAAATCTTATGATACATGACCCCATCCATCCTCCCTTCAACATAATGCAGTGGTTCTTATTCCCTTTGCAGTAAAACATGATATTAAAATATGATGGAAAAATATATGGAAATATGATATTTCCACCCCCATGCTTCATGGTTGGGACGGTGTTCTTGGGGGTTGTACTTATCTCTCTTCTTTCTCTGAACTCGGTGAGTGGTGTTCATATCAAAGTTTTATTTTGGTCTCGTCTGACCACATGTCCTTCTCTGGATCACCTAGATGGTCACTGGACCTGGACATTTGCTGGCATGAGCAGGGGGATCTTGCCCTGCAGGATTTTAATCCATGAAAGTGTAGCGTGTTACTAACGGTCATCTTTGAGACTGTGGTCCCAGCTTTCCTCAGGTCATTGACCAGGTCCTCTTATGCAGTTCTGAGCTGATTCCTGATCTTTTTCACAATCATCCTTACTCCATGAGGTGAGATCTTGCATTGAGCTCCAGACTAGGAAAGACTGACAGTCATATTGTGTTTCTTTCATTTTCGAAGTTGCGCCAACAGTTGTTTTCTTACCGAGCTGTTACCTATTGTCCTGTAGCCCATCCCACCCTTGTGCAGGTTCACAATTTTGTTCCTGGTGTCTTTAAAAAAGCTATTTACTCTTGGGCATGACCCAATTCTTGCAGATTGGTATGTGATCAAATGCTTATTGTATGCAATAAAATGCAGTTTTATATGCCCATTATACTATTTGCTAAAACAACTAATCTAGGGGTGACCTAACACTTTTGCACCAAGATTCACTTGCACCACCTGTGAGATAGATACAGATAGTACTGAACCCCTCCTATAATCTAAACTTGTCCCTTTGCCAAACATGGCATTAATGCCAATATAACTAACTCTTCATTTTCTTTCTCAGGCCGGAGATAAATGCCTCCACTCTGAGCTTCTTCTTAGTGATGCCTGTACAGAGAATTGCTCGTTATCCTCTGCTACTGCAGACCATTCAGAAACACACTGATACCCAGCACCCTGCCTACTCCCTTCTGGAACACGCTGCCCACGTTGCGATAGAGCTGAACTGCAAGATCAACGAGTACAAGCGCTTCCGTGAAGTGGGTGAGGACAGGGCTTCAGTTCCCCAATCTATAATAATATCAGCCTATGCGAAAGTTGACCTTTTAATGTGACAGTTAATTTTTTTTTTTTATACCTTTGAAGCTGATAAGTATAAGAAAACAGAGAACCTATCCATCAAGGACAAGATTAACCGCCTGAGTGGACACAGCATTGCTAAGAAGACAGCCAGATTGAGTCAGTTTCTCAAACATGAGACTGGAATCTTACCAAAGGTATCATGCAGTGTTTGCAAAGAATCTCAGTCATAAAGGAGCGATTAAACGATGCAGTAAAAAGGCTTAATCTTTAAACGAGGGAGGCGTTGCCTGGGTGTGAATGAGTCAGATGACCAATCAGATATGTGTGCTATGTTTACATTCTACTGTGTGCACACTGTATTTGAACATCTAAATGAATGAAGAGGTGTTTTTCAGTCAGTTCAAACCAGAACCATAAGGCATGTTTTTCTAGGGCCGGGTCAAATTAAGTGGTTTAACTAGTGGCTTAAAGGTAGGAGGTAGCTGATTCATTTATACAAGTCTCTATTATTTCATATATATATACTATTAGAGCAAAACAAGAAATTTCATTATGACTAAATCTTTTATGTAAACTATAAACTAGGCTCAGCGGATTAAGCTGGCTGTATCAGTAGTTTATAAAATCCTCGATTTAAATTCTGGGTGGGGCTTGTAAAGGACTGGTAATGAACATTTGCCTGCACTGAGTCAATTCAGGGTTAGGTGCCAGACCCTTCCACCTAACCCTGGGCGGAGGGGGGGGGGCATAAGTAGGGGGAAAGAGGGTTGGGATATACACCATTTAGGTAGTGAAATTATCCCCCAGACCCTGCATCAGTAATAGCATTGTTAAAACATTAAAAAAGAAACTATTGTGCAGATCTTTTATTTAATAAAACAATTATCCATTTACAAACTTGCTATCTAGATGCAGTATATTGAAGCTGCTTTTCTCTTGATTGTTTTTTAGCTAGAGGACAAAGAATTTGATTCTATTGCTGAATTGTTCTTTATACTGGAGAAGGGTATCACAGAGCTGCATGCCAACATGGAAATCTACCTAAACCACCTGCAGGTGAGTAAAATCGTAATGTAATCCTTAACTACTAATCAGTGGCAGCTGCTGGTCTTTCAAAGAAGGGAAGCTCATTGTCAGCTTGCATAATACAATTTGTCAATTTATTTATATGTTAAGTCTGCCCTTTGTAAGAAAATGGCCTGTGACCCTATTGTACCATGTAGGCAGGGACGATAGGGTCGTCCAGGGACTCGACCAGTGTATTCTTAATAACCAGTAGAGCTAGACGGCTTAGATGGCTGTGGCCCATTGTGTTGTGATTGTAAAAAGTAAGCCTTATTAAACAGGAAAAAATTCATTTTACACCCGCAGATGTAGCTTCAATTGTTGCCACTTAGGTTTGTACAGATGAGGCATTTGACTTGGTCAACAATTAACTAAGGAAATGATTTTAAACTTGAACACAGAAATGTTGAAATTATGGTAAACCAAAACGAGGTAGTACGATCAGTGTGTTTTATTTGGAGTATAAGAAATAACAATGGGAATGATCAAGTAATTTGGCTGAGTACAGACGATTTGGGTTGCAGTTTGCCTTTTGACCATAGTTGCAAAATCCATGATGGGACTGAGCTCCCATTGATTAAGGGATCTCAACATTGCTGTTAATCAAAACGGGATTCAGGTCAAACTCATTGCGGCATTTATCCAACCACCAAGTGGTCCGTGCACTCTCATTGACGTGAATGGAGGTTCAGCTTCTACAGGCAAATGCACTGACCATAGACTGCATGAAAAAAAATATCTCTTGAAATCTATGGCATTGATCTTACAGGAATGTATGAGATGTTAACAAACTCGAGTCTGTCGATTTGTGATAAGTTGCTTCTGAACAAACTAGTCTTCGACTTGAACACGTTCTAATGCATTTGTAGTCGATGGCTTGTTATCAGAACTGTACATATTTGACCAATTAATTTCAAAATAAAAGAGCCCTAATAAAATATCTGCTATTTTTTTGTGAGCAGGGTAAGCCTTGATATAGCCTTATGTACAGATGTTTTATTGAAATTGCCATGAATGGCGATGTTAAAAAAAAATAAAAAAATCAGTTGGTGTCAGAAAGTAGATCATTATGCTTTTCAACCCAGCACAACAGAGCTGAAAAACCGTTATGTATCACCGCTGCGTGCTGTTTGAACAGGGCATTGAGTTAAGATTTCAGCTGCAATTTTTTTCTTGTAGAGATTCCCCAAGTCAGAAGAGGCTGAATTAGACCTGGAGGGAAAGAAGGCTGCCATGTTCTCCAAACAGATAACTGAGGCTTTTAGACAGTGGATACTCCCTACATATGTAAGTATTCTGTATTGCAGTTCCGTAGCAAATGACATAGGGAAATCTATTAAATGTATATTTGCTGCATTTCTTAGTTAATTATGAGTACAGAAAGTACATATACTGGAGCATTCAAAATGTTACAATCCCATTTTTGTCAGAAGATTAATATATAAATCCCCCTTGCTTCCTGCAGGATGGTCGCTTGAGGAAACTAGTCTTCATCCCTTTGTGCTCTCTGCGGGAATTACTGGCCGGCCCACGCAACCTGATCCGCAAACGTCAGGACAAGCTCTTGGACTTTAAGATGATCGAGGATAAGACTAGCCTGAGCTATGATGAACAGGCTGTTGCTAATACCTACAACACCATAAATACTCTACTGCTTGATGAACTGCCTATGTTTAATAAAAAAGCCCTGGAGCTGCTGTGGGCCATGATGGGTACCTTCTGCTGCCTGCAGAGGGACCTTGCCATGGAGATGGAACAGCTTGCCACCAGCTTCACACATCAGGTTAGAAGAAGAAGAAGGATTTTATAGTTTGTATTGATATATTTTTTAATTGCACTGAGGCATGGCAATTACAGATACCGTGAGAGGCTGTGACAGATTGTGACACATTTAACTCTGGGGTACTGTGTTGCTTAAATGCAGTTTTTGCTTCTCCAGTTGTTTAAATTATGTTCTTTGTTGCGAAGATGCAGATCTTCTTACTTCATACCCCACAAATCCCCACCCAACAAGCCAAACATTGCTTAGCATCCAGTCTTTCATGCAGTCTACTCCGTTGCTTAATTTGTAAAATGTGAGGTAAGGGAACAGTAGGTGGAAAGGTCCCAGAATGTCTAGACACAATAGTGCTCCACTTAATACAGGGTCATTCAAAATATAATGCATATATTATTGTCTGGATTCTTTAAAAGTCCTAAAAAAGACTGACTTACATTTTCCAACTATTGGTTGTCTCACACTGATGTTAAGTAAAACGTTATTGTTATTCGTATGGTCATTATGCAGCACATGCCTGTATTTTGTATTTTTGAAATATTGATTTTTATTTCCTTATTTTAAGTATGTTTGCCCTTCCTTGCACAGGAATTTGATTACTCTTGGATGACCAGTTCCCTTTTATCCACAGTCTGAGAAACAGATTTTCATTGTTCTGCACCCTGAACCAGTCAGTAGGAGCTAAGCTGTATGATTAAACAACATATAAGCCTTCTGTTTATAGACTGCTGCACAAACTAGGGCTTCATATTACCAGGTTACTTCTGAGAGGCTGTATTCAAGTTTTAACCAACCAAGCAAACACACTGAGCTTATGTTAGAATATGAATGTTGTTATGGATAATAATGTTTGTTATTCTCCTTCCACAGCTCCCACATAGTTATCTGGACAGCAATGCATTCTGGGAGTGGGCAGAAACCTCGGTCTTAGAGGGTGCCAAAAGACTGGAGACACTGTGTCAGAGCGTTCAGGATGAGCTCAATGCTCCCATTGTGCAGGTCGGTCCCAACACAGAACCTCCCCATTGTCTATACTATGAGGGGAAAAATCTAGTATGTTAGACCTCATTGAAGGGATGCAGGAAAGTTTGCTGAGAGGAGCCATTTGCCCTAATTGAATGAACCCAAGGGTCATGTTTTTTGGATGAGTCTTCCCATTTGCTATCCAAGCCAAATAGCTTTACACAAGAAGTACTGGAGTGCAGCTGGCCTCTGGTTGTATAGTGTTTATGAATATGGAACTTATGCACAATGTACGTGTAATAAAGGCAAAGTCACTTTTTTTCCCTAAGTTCATTGTCTGAGGTTTCTGGTTGATAGCATAAGGCTGTAACATCAGCTCAATGTTGAACATGTACATTGTGACAGATAAGTTGTGTCTGATTCATTCAGACATACTGTATCCAAGCACATGTTTTGATCAATACTTTATGGCTGCTCCTGTCATTAAAACGTTCTTATCGAAACCGTCATGACCAAGTTCTAAATGATTAACGTGAATAAGTGTGGATGATCAGTGCAGTTTAATCTTGGTGGATTTCTTTGTAAATTACTTGTTTAGAATCAATTTATGGACTTCTCTTAATTTTCTGCACAAAGTGCAAGAGTTCAAATGGAATACACTCACCATCCACTTTTTCTAGGTACATCTTGCTAGTACTGGGTTGGACCTTCTTTTGCCTTCAGAATTGTCTTTAATTTGCATGGCAGATGCTTCAGATATTTTGGTCTCTTCTAGTAGCATCACACAGTTGCTGCGGATTTGTCCAAGTCAAAAACTTAGTTATCCAATTGATAAATTTATAGTAATAGTTTAAATAAACAGAAGTTTAATAAATATTACAGATTTGTCAGCTTCACATCCATGATGCTAATCACCCATTCCATCACGTCCCAAATTTGATTGGATTGAGCTCTGGTGAGAGTCATGTTCAAGAAACCAGTTTGGGACGATTTGAGCTTTGTGACATGGTGTGTTATCCTGTTAAAAGGAGCAATAAGAAGATTGGTCATGATTCACAGTAGGCAGTACTGGTGTTTTAACAATGCTCAGTTGGTATTAAGAGGGTGCAACATGTGCCAAGAAAATATATCTCCACACCAGTACACCACCACATGCATCCTGAACCATTGAGACAAGGCAATATGGATTAATGTCAAATGCTTTAAATGTTTCTGCCAAATTCGAGCCCTACCATCCAGATGTCACAGAACAACGTAAGACTCCTAAGACCATGCATTGTTTTCTTGTCATATTTTGGTTAACCTATTGTTTGCTGTATAGCCCATCTGCTGAGAGAACGTACACTCAGTGGTTATTTTCTCTTTTTTTGGACCATTCTTTGTAAACCTTGGAGATGGCTGTGCATTAAATTCTCGTCCATGTGATTGGCTGAATAGATAGTTCAGATGTCTTAGTACACCATGTTTTGACTATTATTCTGTGCTAATTCATCTCTGCGCGATGCCTCCTGTTAAACTTATAATGTTATTTCAGTAAGATTGCTGTCCAGTGCATTACAATCACCCTTACATTTATGTTGCTGTAAAATAAGTAGGCATGACACCACTGTCATTGTTTATAAATACCATTTTGAAACTGTGATTAGTTTTACTGCATTTGTCTGACAACATTTCAGTTAATTGCTTCTCTTTCATGGGTGTGATCTTGCAGATTGTCACTGAGGTCCCAGAGAAGCGTTTGAGAGATCTGATTGCCAGGCATGGTACAGAGAAACTCTACCAGCTGACTGGGCCTGTGGTGGCCAGTCGTGACCTCGACCTCACTCTGAGCAAAGGCGAGCTAGTTGCTGTGATCGCTCAGATGGACACACGAGGGGACCGACGCCGTTGGCTAGTGGATGCAGGAGGTATTTATTACTTGATATATGTCTTTATTTGTATATATTTTAGGGAACAGTGTGTAGAAATTCGGTTGTAAATTGGAGGTTAAATTACTGTTAAATAATGGAGTTCCTGTGCTTAGTAGTGGGGGGGGGCAGGAGCTACTAAGAGCCAGGGGTTTGCAACTTGAAGGCCTGGTATTTCTTTTACAGAACCATAGGGTGTATTGGTGTACTGGCCAATGTTACCAGGTTAAGGAAGGGTAACAGAGTATGCTTCCCATTTGGTTTTCATTGAAATTCCATTATGTTGCTTGGGTGTTGCTGCTGCAATTCTCTAGCACAGTGGTTGAAAATATTTCCTTCCACTGTAATGCATTTTAAACATTGTAACTGAAACTTCATACTAAACAAAACAAAGTTGCAAAGCACATGTACAGTGGACTTATTAAAAGTGACATGCGTTCTGTATCTTAAATTTTTACTGCGTAACATAGCAATGCTCAAACATGCCTCATTCAGTATCCATATTCCCCACCCCTCCAATACCTAAGGTGGTGTGCCCCCCACTTTGGGAATCACTGCTTTATCTCACCACCACTGAGACTTAGCCGAGGAGCTATAGCCTATGGTTGGCCATTGACTGAGTGTTTGTTTCTTTGTTTGTTTGTTTATTTAAAAGTTTAGGGTCAATTTGGTGCAACCAGTTAACCTAACTAGTCAAACACTGTCTTACTGGGTCAGATTAGAGCAACCAGCTGACTTGCTTCACGTCTCTGAAATGTGGGAGAACATGCAAGCTCCTCATAGATGAAGTCCAAGGTCGGGGTTAAACTCTGAATCTCTGGAGCTGTGAGGTGACTATCGTATTGCACCACTATCCTACGCATGATTGACTGCACCTCTTTGAAGACCCTGTGACCCTGATAAAGGACATGAAAATGATGAAATGAAAGGAAAATTAGATTTCTAAGCTCATTCATGACTTAATAGTTCTGTTCATTCACTGTGCATCAGTTGGTGAGAGATATTTGCAAGGGTTTCCCAGTTGCTGTCTTAATGAGTAATGATGGAATTTTGGCTGTGCGGTATACCGTTTAATTATACTGTATTTTGGCTGTGATCCTGCATGATTCAACCTGCTGAGACCTTATAATATTCAAGCTTTTACAGTCATAAGCAATCATTGGGAACAGCAAGTAAAATACCCCCCCTGCTAAGTCTAGTCTATAACATTACAGTATTTCTACAGGGACAGGGCTTCTATAATTGACCGTTAAGGTCTATGGAGGAGCGTTATGATTATAATACCCTTATGTGAATGCAATTACTTTTGTTTCTGTGCTGTTGTAATTGGGGCACATTGAGAACTTGCACTTCAAAACAGCGCAACGGCTAAAGCTTTAAATGATAAATCAATCCCAGTATGGAAGAGTCCAGGCTAATATATCTAGTGCATACAGTGTACCCCATTCCTCAAAATGACCTGACCCAGATGATGAGTATTTGGATAATGGGAAACAAGCATCTATTATTTCTAATTAGAAAATCTCCTCACTTTCACATCTACAAAACCATATATTATCACTTATGTTAGCTTAGTATAGTGGCACTGGAAGCACTTACTTTTCCTCTTCTTTGTATGTACAAATGATAAACTGATATTAATAATTAATTATTAATAAGATACAATGCATCTGGACCTTGGCATTTAGCAAACCCTTATCCAGAGTGTTTACAACTTAGCAATTACAACTGCTACAAAGTAGTAGCTTGGTGGACGTGGAATTTGCGCTCTAGAGCTACTAGTCCATAGTCCAGTACCTTAACCACTAGACTACTATAGTAACACAGAAAATACTTGAGGAAAAAGCGGTAGTTATGTGTGTTATTCAGAGTCATTAACAAAAGTACAATTTATGGTAGTTTTATTGAAAGGGTGGGACATAGCTCTGTGTCTGTCTCTCCATTTGTGTGTAGCACATTCAGAAAGAAATGTACAAGGAAGTATGTATAAGAATGTTTGTGTACATGCCAGTGTTCATGTGTGTCTGTGGGCTTGCCTGTGCCAAATCACGCTCACCCTTCAGGTTACTTTCCAGTAAATATTCCAGTAAATGTCGGTATAGGTGTGTCTGAAAATGCTAAAATGTCCTCTGCAGTTACACAGTGAGTTTCCTCACTAACATATTTTCCATATACATATAGAATATTTAATCACACTTACCGTATAGTACATAACCAAGTGAAAACATCCTTTATTTTGTATCTGATGAATAACAATTCAAAATAATTTGTTTACATTTAGTTTCATGTTATTAATGTGTATGGCAGTATGACATAAATTGCACCCTCTGGTGTTCAAAAAATGAAGCCTTTGCCAAGATTTATCCACCTCACAGGTGTGGCAGACCAAGATGCTGTTTAGACCGCATGAATCTTGCAGAGTTAGACCTTAGACTGACCACAATAAAATTCCACTTTAAAATATGCAGTTTTATCACACTGCACAATGCCACAGATGTTGCAAGTATTAAGGGAGGGTGCAAATGGCATGATGATTGCAGGAATGTCCAACAGAGCTGTTGCCTACAAAGTGAATGTTTGTTTTTTCTACCATAAACTAAAGGCATTTCAGAGAATTTGGCAATATATCCAATTGGCCTCCCAACCCCAGACCACGAGTAAACACCAGACCAGGTCCTCCACATCCAACGTCTAAACATCGTCTAAACAGCCACCCGGACACTGCTGCAACAATCGGTTTGCATAACCAAAGACTTTCTGCAAAAAATGTCAGAAACCGACTCAAAGCAGTAACCGACATGAGTGGGCAGATGCTTACATTCAAAGGCCTATGGCATGTTGGAGAGGTGTTCTCTTCACAGATGAATCCTGGTTTTCACTGTACAGGCCAGATGGCAGACTGCATGTATGGCTTCATGTGGATGAGTGGTTTGCTGATATCTACCAGTACTTAATAATAGAACATAATCTCAAAGCATCTATACAAACATGTTTGCCAAAAGCCTAGTTTTTCTTGTTAAAAATGTAACTGTTAAATGTAACATTGAAGATTCTCTGAGGGGGCCAAGACTCCAAAAGGGACCCAACCCCCTTAGTGGCCTATTCATAAAGATTTAACTTAAATACCTAATTATTAAGGTTTACTTAATAATATATCATTCAAATAAATGTTAAAAATATAATAATAAAAAAAGCTATATATAAAATTAAATAAGAGAACAAACTATATCCAATCGTATCTGCTAAATAACATGGCATAAATGTAGAATATTTTAATATTATTAATTTTTTAATTATTAATTTTAATAAAATATAATACATTATTTAGCAGATATTATATATAGTACCACCAGAGACCTCTTCTGTTCACGCATAGTTACTGCACAGTCTGCTATTTATTTTTTCCCACAATGCCCCTGCTGATATCATGGAAGAAATAAAATGTGGCTGTATTTCCAGGTCCTAGGGGCTACGTTCCAGCTTCCAAACTCACCCGCTACCAGCACGTCGCCACAGCACATCCACCTCCTTCCCCTCTTCTCAACGCTACGTCCAACGGCCCAGGAGTCCGGAGGCATTCATATACACCAGGAGATATTCATATTCAGCCCGTCACTCCAGTGGGTCTGCCCTGCTTACAGGTGAGCAGCACAAGCACTCCTATGAGTGACTAAAATTCTAAAGTTTGTCATTTGGAAGTTGAATACATGAAAGCTAAAGAGATCAGGATAAGCCTACAAAGACTAGAATATGAGTACAGTAAAATAACAAGCATAGAATTACCAGCATGGTCTCGTCATCCGTATTAGATTTTTCCGTATTAATTTTCCACTGCTATGCATTCACACTGAATTAAGCGTTCAAGTGCTTTTGCTGTCGAATCGTAGGATGTCATTTTGTCAGATTGTACCAGTGAATCCAAGATGACTTGTTCCCTGCCTGGGTGTGAGGGCGAGATTTATGGCAGCTGTGACAATAAAATTGCAACAGATTTGTCTGCCTAACTAAGTCATTAATCAATGGGCCATTAACATGGTTAGCTGACATCCAATTTCAGAGATGTGGTATGTCCTTCACCTTTACAAGCTCAGGTGGGGGAGGTTAATGATTTGCCCTCCAAACCTTACCTATTAAAATAATAGGGTAAATCAAGAAAGAACCCCAGCAGCATCTGCCACATAAGGGAGTGCTTGATTTTGGTCATTTTTATACAGGTATGATTAGGAATGTACTGAAAAAATTATCTTGGTCTGAAATGAAATTTTAAACACAGTGTTTTTAGGGGTTTTAGTGTCTCGGGGGACCTTGAAATGTAAAATTGCCCCAAAATTGCTTTCTAGTTTGCTGCTTGGGTTTATATTGGTACTATTAAAATATTTAATTGTGATTAATTGCATGTGTCTAAACCATTGCTTTTTAGAGACAATAATCATCAACAAAATGCATATGTTACTCTTTAAATCAGACAATTACATTATTTAAATCATGTCTTATGTTGTTTCCTGCATAATGGCATTTCATTGTTTCAGAACACATAAAACAGATTCATGTAACAGTACCTTTTCAATTAACTGTCGCACAGTTAAGAGCAAAGCCATGCGAGTAAGTTTATGAAATTGTATACTGTCTTTATTAACTGTACCTTAATTGTAACTTACAAGCAGCAAAATTATGAGTAATAATTACAAAACTTTTTACATCACAATACCATCGCATTAAGACATAAGCACGTTAGTTTTGTCAGCCCTGGTTCATTTACAATTTATCCAATTGGATCTCCTTTTGGTAATACATTGGATTGATTGAAAATGATGTGTTAGTTTGCCCAACATATTTCAGCAAATGTCAGGTCTGTCTGGGTTTACTGCTTAGTCATGTCTCCATTTCAGCCAATTACATAAAGAACAGTCGCCCTCTAGTGGAAACGCTGCGTAATGATACACTTATAAATACGTTTGTATTTCATTTAGCAGACGCTCTTCTTCAGAGCACTTACAACGGTCCAAGGAATTAGACTGCTCACAAAAATTAGAGACATTTCATTATGTGATATTTCATTTAAAAATATCCCCCTATTTTTTGTGAGCAGTATATATGGGCACAGTCCTTGATCTAGGACTCAGTGACTTAAAGATTTAAACTCTGGATTCTCTGGTCCACGGTCTAGTTGGTTAAGCACAGACTTACTGAACCACTAAGGTAATACATGTTTAATTATATAAAAGTGTAAGCACACTTATTTTATTTTCAATTGACTGATGTGCTGACTGAAAAGGTGTAACGCACCTTTAAGAGTGCGTTAACATTAACCTCATCATTAATTTAACATTAACCTCATCTTTTTTTACCAGAGACAGCTCATAAAACGTATCAGCACAGTTTTATACTCTCATCATTATAGAGTTGTTTCTGATGCCGGCATTGATAGTGTTGGTTTTGTACGGCTACTGCCGTCCATGTAAGAGAATAAGGAAGCATCCACCAAACACCCCAAATGACACTTCATTTTCCAGTTTTTAAACACAAACTTTTAAAGTAACTTATTTCTGGCGAGCACTTCTCTGGTCAGTAAATCCAAGAGCCAACATCCAGCAGAAACTGCTTCTGTGTTGTAGCACTTATGAACAAATTCTAAATCGCACACCTACACTATATAGACAAAAGTTTATGGGCACCCCTTCTAATTATTGACCTCTGCTTTTTCCACAGCAATCACTCATAACACATTCGTGCTATAAAGCGCGTGTCTCTGGATTCTTTTTAGGCAAACAGTGGCAGTGTAATCGGTTGTACTACACACCCCAGTGATGTACAGGTTTCCGCTTCAATAAAGTCAGGTCAACAGCTTTCTGCCCTAAACAAAATCTACAGAGAAATGTTTTGCCATCGTTGACTGAGAACTTGCACAGAATTTTGACCTCAACTTCACCTTACGTGGTGAAAATGCACCAGAATGCCAAAAGCAAGCGAGGGAATTTTGTCTAGTATCAAAAGCTGAATTGTATCAATTATCTAGTATCAATGGTTGTTGTGGCAACAATGTGAGAGTGGGCAGTCCAAACTAATACCCATGTGTTTGATGTAATTTTTTCGGGTGCCCAGTGTCTGCATGTGACACCCCACCCATTTTAATCATTACCATCTCAAAATAACCCCAATGATGGGATTCTGCGCTGCCCGTGCACCCTGCCGGGATGAAGTGATTCTGAAAAATCTTGACCTTGCATCTGTTTCCTTCAGGTGTATGCCGGATATGACTTCACAGCACGGAGCAACCATGAGGTCTCTCTTCGGGCTGGAGAACCGGTGCGGGTGGTGGAGCCTCACGATAAGCGGGGCAATACCGAGTGGAGTCTGGTAGAGGCACGAGGTCACAAGGGATACGTTCCCTCCAACTACCTAACCACGCTGCCCTGTGTGGTGTCATCTCCCACGTTCCCGTTTCGCTAGCGTCCGACACCTTGCTCCTTGCCGTCCTCATGTGAATCTCCCTGCAATTCAAACACACAATCAGTCCAGCGTACACACTATTCTCAAATGCTCTCTGTGGGGGTGTTGGTGGGTGATGATTTTGGTTGATGATCGTGTGAGCTCGAGTGGGGCCTCATTGCAGGGAAACCGTTCTGTAGCTTAGCTCTTTGTAATGTCACTCCAAAGCTAGCAGTTGGTCACGGCCATGCTAACAAGTGAAGATGAGCCGTGTGCTGCTTTTGGTGTATGTGCCATGTGGATTTAACAGACTCTTCAGAGGACTTGTTTGTGTGAATCGGCTCTTGGCTCTAACAAAGTTTGACAGAGTGGACAGATTGATGGGATTAAGGGCTGATGGAGCTCTGTACTCTGATCTATCCTGTCTGTCTGACATTTGCAGGCATGAGTTTTAACACTGGATGACTGTTTATGAGAATTATTTTTTAATTGAGTCAAAATACTAGATAAAATGTGGGGAAAGCTGAAAAGGCAGGGCTTAAAATGAACTTGCAGCTCCTGTCATAAATGTTGGAGCTTGTCAGGACGCTCATTAACCAAAACCAGAATCTGATGTATTGAGCTGGTATAGGTAGCAGAATGCTGACACTAATCCCATATTCAGGTCCTCTTAATTACTGATCTGATGCTGTTCACGTTGATATTGCTTATTTAAACATTACAAATGTAATGCTAATATGCTTTAAAACTAAGCTCTCCCTTTCCTTACATATGCCCAAGCGTGCTTGCGTGCTGGTCACGGGTCACTGGAGAGTGTCCTGGATAGGACAGGAGTTAATCGCAGTGCTGGGTAGGGACACAACTGGCCATTGATTACCCCTGACTAGTCTCTTTTCCCTCAGACACACATGATTGTTCTTGTATGTCATTTGACCTTGCCAGAAATAACTGCCAGGCCTCAAGTCAGGTTAGGGGACCGTTAATTAATTTCGTTTTCTTAATCTTTTATTTATTTAATGTTGTCGGAACAAATACCGTTGTCAGTATCATGGGTATATTTGAAAGCGACCCTTGTTTTTGGCCAGCTTCTGCAGGCTACAGTGGAAGTATTTAGTAAGACCTTCCCTAACACTTGAGCAATAGCAGCATGTGCAAGCTTTATGGGAATGCCAAGTTGATCCAGAAAAGCTTGGATAGTAGTTGATAGAAGTTGGATAGTCCAAAGAAGCTTGGGCAGGATTGGTCTGTTTGTAAAAACAGCCACTTTAATATGCTTAATCTCCCAAAGACTGAATTAAGATCAATATTAAAGAGTGTGACAGAATTACAACTCCAATTTATTTTTAATTTTGGAGTCCAATCATATTTAAAATCGAATGGTGGCCTAAAATTTGTACATAGTACTGCATCTAACTGAATGTGCTTGCCATAAGCAGTTCTTCTGCACAGTAGAACGATATAACAACAGCAACAACAGTCTTTTAAGTGCTAGTGAATATGAATGGAGGGTGGGTTCAATTCAACCTCTGTTCCATTGTCTAGGGACATGACTGTGGCAAAAGCAGATGTCAGTGCTGTACATGAGCTTCTGCATTCTGTATACATTCAGAACCATGTACTTAATGTAACATGCTAACACAAGAACGTGCTGCTAACACAATAATGTGCTTTTAATGAAATGAAGTGGAAATGAGTGCACTGTTGTGCTGAATATTTGTACATGTTATGTGAAGGTAGTTTGTTGAAGTACAAAAAGATGCCATTTTATACCTTCTCCTTCTGCTGGGGATTGGTGTTACGTTAACAATATAGATAACACTTGGTTTGCTGCAGTATCTGCCAATCTGCAGTTACAGGAGTGTTCCACCAGGGGCAGCATTAAGCCATGTGTAGAGTATCTGTCTTCCCTGGCATCAAAGGGTGAAAGCTTCTCCTGTCCACTGGTTTGCACACACTATGTTGTGACACTAAGTATGGACTCGGAGCTGTGCAGTGATGTGTGGGATTGCTTTGAGACTGAAGAGTGCACTGAGCAATGTGGCCATACCAGTTTAAACTCCAAACATTGCCTCTTTTAGTACACTGCCCACAAAAATGAGGGGATTTCATTATGGGATATTTCAATCTAAAATATCCCCTCATTTTTGTGAGTAGTATATTTTATTTAAAAAAAACAGAATGAAGGAACTTTTCTCTCATTTCGTAGCACTGTCTAAGAAGGAACTGACCCTTGGGTTAAATGATTTTTATGTCATTCATTTAATTTATTTTACCTATAAGTCTAGGCAGTGTAAAATTATCATTAGCCTGCTTTGATATTGCCTTTATTTAATTCAGTGGTCATATTTCACATTGTTACAATTATTTTAGAACTTGATATAATTGGTTTTGCTGTATAATTAGGACAATTTTGAGAATTTCTGTCTACTACTGAAAACAGTGGAAATGTATTTAACCATGTGCTATAATTGTTTTATGTTTATTATAACTGTTTTGTGCATTTACAAAACTAAAGGCAATACTTGGGACAACCAAGATCTTCTGGATTCCATGTGGTATTAGTGTTTATAGAGCAGCATACAGATATCGAGCAGCACACGATAATGACCAGAAGGTCCAGGGTTTAGGTTCCAGTGAACAAGATCTGTAACATACAGTTGCATGTACTGTACGTCATCCACCTATATGCTACAGGGTGTTCTAGGGATCCCATGAGACAGACACCTGTCTCGTGGAATCCCTAGGATCCCACAAAAATTTAAGTAAGGAACCCAATATTCAGTAATCCACAGACCAACAACAGATCAAGAAAACCAAAGAGATATTTAATTAGAATGGCAAACTCATAGGAAACTCTAAGAAAAATATAATATATTTAACAGGTTGGCTAAATTCAAACAGTGTTTTGTGAAAATTAAATTATAATAAAAAAAAACATAATTTGTTTGGTCTGCTTTTGACATCTGCTTTCACAGTTTATGCTTGTATTTGCACAGCCACTCCCAATGCAAAAAACGTTTCTTTTAAGTGCAAGTGAACATAGCTGTAGGGTGGGTTCATTTTAAACTCTTTCTCTCTGTATCTGAGTGTTCACAATGGTTTTTGTTAGCTGTTTCACTGCTTGTAATTCCATGCTTCATTTAATTCTAAGGTTTCCAGGTCCGGTGTGAATGAAAGAAAGTCTCTTACAATAAGTTGAACTGGCATCCTTCTCAGGTTACGCTTGCGTTCAGTCGTGGCCAAAAGTTTTGAGAATGGCACAAGGATGCTACATCACTTCTAATGGTAGCCATGTGTTTTACCTCTCAGTTGTGAAGTGATCAGATCAATGGCAATTAATTGCAGTGATTCCTTTCCATGAAAATGTCCTTATCACAAAATTACTACATTTCAGCTCCACAAAATCATTGCATTGCATCAAAATGGTTTCACAGGAAAGGCCATTGCTACTTGTAAGATAGCACCTCTCATGTTATCAAAAACGTCAAGGAAAGTGTTTCAGTTGCAGTGAAGGTGGCTTCAGTAAAAAAAGGATGCAGCTATGAGACCGGGTCACCACCAGGGCAAAGCTTGCTCAGTTGGGCAGTTGTGAGTGCATATGAACGCACAGTAAGATGAAGGCTTTTAAAGGATGCCTTGGTGTCAAGAAGGGCAGCAAATAAGCCATCTCCAAAAAAAACATAAAGGACAGGCAGCAGAAGGTGGATTGCAGAGGACTCGGTTTTAGAGGACTTGATGAAGCCCCCTTCAGACCATTTGGGACATCTGGAAAAATGATTGTTTGGAAAAGAAAAGGTGAGTCTCATGCCAACAGCAAAGCTTCCTGAAACCATTCATGTGTGTAGTTGCTTTTCATCCAGGGAAGTCAATTTGCTCATAATTTTGTCTAAACACACTACCATGAATAATAAATGGTAAAAAACATCCTCCAGGAGCACTTTGGGGATTCTCAATGATTTTTTTCCAACAGGAAGGAACACCATGTCACAAGGTAAAAGTAATAACGAAGTGGCTTTGGGAACAAAACATTAAAATGATGGGTCCATGACACGAAAACTACCCAGATCTAAATCCCCAGTATGAGGATGAACCAACAAAAACCCAGAAAGTGTGATTGCCTCCTGGTCAGGCAAAAATGAGTTGCCATCATTTAAGATTTTTGAGGTCCAAGCTGATGTCCAGCATGCCAAGGTGAATTGCGGAAGTCTTAAGGAAGAACAGTCAACACTGTAAGTATTAAGTTTTTGATTAAACTGAATATATTTGTCAATAAAAAGCATATGGAATGCTTATAATTGTAATTAATTATACCATATAGACCAAAAAAAACTGAGCCAAATGTAGACAAAATTTGTGCCGTTCTGAAAACTTTTGGCTATGACCATACATGTTCAAATTAAGAAAAACTATTGAAATCTAAAGGGGAAAGACTGAAGGGGATGCATGTGCTGAAAAATCCAATTACTGAGAGAAATCAGATTTGATACACCAATTTCCAGACCTCAATCCAATCTGGGAAATTGGGCTATGCTGTTTAGATGAACCATTGGATAATCAGGTGGCTGCAGATATAAGCTTATGATTGGATTATTAAGTGCATGTATACACACTGACTGAGTAAATTAGGAAATGTTTTACCCTTAAACAAAACATGCAGTAATAAAACAACTGACCAGATATGAAAGTCCACAGTTAAAAACCATATAATGTCAAACACTAAAGATTTGGTATTGAAATCAAAACCATAATTTATTGAACTGATAATGTTGACTATTAATCTTAAATTAGTGTTTAAAAGCCTTTCATTTGTTCGCTAAACTTAAAATTAAGACAAAAAAAAATTGAGAGAAAGTCTTTAAATTAAGTCGAAGGTGAAAATGCCTTGTTGTTGTCAGTGGTCAGAGGAGAATAGCAAGACTGGTTTAATCTGATAGAAATTCAAAAATAACACAACTAACCACTTCTCACAACTTGGGTATACAACAGAGCATCTCTGAATGCACAACACTTTCAACCTTGAAGCAGATGGGCCACAGCGGCAGAAAGCCACAGCGTGTGCTACTCCTGTGAACTAAGAAGAGGTAACTGAAGCTACAATTTGCATGGGCTCACAAAATAAGTACCAACAGATTGGATGAGTCTCGACTTCTGCTGTGACGTGGCTTTTAATGCCAGTTAATTCATGTGGAGACTTGATACTGTTGTTTAAACACCACAGCATACCTGTGTATACCAGAGTGTACCATCTTCTGAGGCCTACAGGATAGGATAACGTCAGCAGGATATGCCACAAAGCTACCATGTCACAAAGCTAGACAGCACAAATCTATACCATGAAGAATTAATTACAGCATTTCTGAACGTGACGTGACGTGACTGCACGTGGGCGTAATTCTTTAGGGTCAAATGGAAACAAACAAAAATGCATTTAACACTTAAACAAATTGTGCATTCAACATATTTAACTATTTTAATGACGATATTCCTAAAAAGGTATATTTAGCCAACCTCTGCCCATGCCTTTCCATTGTAAGTCCTTTTATTAGCTCTTTGCTTAACATTTTCTATGGACACTGTATTTGCAAAGTATGTGGAATAAATCTAGGACTTTAAACTTGAACTTAATTGCTGGAATGATGTGAAGTTGAATTTTTGTAATCATGCTAGGACTGAGCCCTCAGCCCTCTTGAAAACCTGGCACTAGAAGCCTGGCATGATCGATGTGGACTCTGATTAGGGGTTTATTTTAGAAAGCAACAGCAAGGGTTTGTTACCGCATTTAGCTCAAGCGCAGTGATTCGTCAGAGAGAGGGTGAATGTCACTGCACCACCAATGGTGGCTGTATCTTTCATGCTGCACACTGGTGTGTGTGTGTGTGTGTGTGTGTGTGTGTAAGGGCACGGATGGCTATTTGTCATTGTCTCCTTCCGCTGCCAAGACTTGCTTGTCAGCAATGATTTGCTGCATTGACTCCCTCCAGGTACTGCCCTCTTGTTGTGGCACAACGTAAAGCTCTATAAATACATTTTCTATTACGTGGGCTAAAAATATCTTCTTGTCAGGAGGATCCCTCAGACAGGTTGCACTCCCCCTTCTGGCAATGTCAGGAAGTGTGCCTATTTTTCAACTCCCAGTGGAGGCTTCTTTATGTTTTTAACCTATACTTGCACTTTACTGTCTCATGCTATGGTAAGCAAATATGGCTCTTTGTCCTTTGAATGTTTAAATGACAAAGCATGAGGAGCATCTTCAAGAGGGAAATCCAGGACCTTTTCATCCAGGCTGAGACATGCGTGTGTGTTTCATATTGAGAATTAAAAGAAGGTTCTTTTGAAGGGGACACGTTACAGTCAGGTCTATTCAGAGCTGCATTGCAGGAATAACCCTGTGGCATGAGTTTAAAGCTGCTGTGATCAGGGTTTGTCATTTGGGTAACTTCTCTCCCAAGCCATTCCTCAAAATCTCCTCGGTCTCATGCCCATCCAAGCTCATGTTCAAGGTCACATTCTACAAGGTATCAAGGTATCAAGATTCACCCTTCAGTAGTCCAAAGTCTACCAAATAATCAACCACTTTCTGAACACATTCTGCTTAACCTAACAATACACTTATTCTTGTCTTAACATAAGTTGCTTACAATCATGGAGATATTAAAGATTTGATAATACTGTCAAACAATTGATGGGACCTTCGTTGGCAATAATTCCTATAGCATTTGGTCACATTTGCACGAAATAAACCATTGCTTATCTGTTTTGAAGTACAGTATCAGTTTAGTTTCATTCTTTGACTTTCTTAATTCACTGGTTCTTCTCTAAAACAAAAAAAACCCTCCAGTATGTTTTATAGTTGGGATTCACAAAGGCTTTTTTAAGAAAAATTTGCAAAGGTTTAAAAAATGTTCTTAAATGCAATTCTCAAAAAAGTCCTCAATTGTTATTGTTATTGAAAATCTATAAATATGTAATTACTATATTAGAGTTATATTAGAATTATATTAAAGCATTTGTTTTTGGAGAAAATGTCACAATTAAAAGGAGGCTCTAGTACTCTGTTAGACCGTTTCTAAGCTATATTAAAGAGGATATACCGCTGGGTATAAAGGCATAAATGTATCCTGTAGCAGCTTAGCCTGTAGATTCTCCACACTAGTTTGCTGAAGCTGAAGTCCCAGATGGTCCTATAAATGTTCATGTATTGATAAATCTGGTGATTAGACAGGCCAATGAAGTTTTGCAACCGGCAGAGACATTCCATTCTGTGTGCGGGCAAGCATTATCCTGCTGAAAAAATGACAGTTAGAAGTCCTGTCATGAACACACGGCTGCAGGATGTCCTGAACATATTACTGATCTGTTAGTGTCCCATGTATCATTATTAGGGGTGACTGACTATCATATGCGATGGCTCCCCAGATCATCACACGAGCAGTTGGGGCAGTGTGTTGCTTCACACCAAAGACAGAATTAATGTGCATACCTTAAGGCCTCAATACTTGTAAACAGATGCTGTCAGATCCCAAACCTGAACTTGGCACTGATGGCAATACAGTTCCCTCTGAAGCAGTCCACTCTTCTGGTGGTCTATTTGGGTCGTGCAGAGCCTGCTTGCCATTTTTGTGTGCCCTTACAGGAACAACTGCGCCCTACATGTCATAACAGCTAGGTCAGAACAACCTAGATGGCAGAAAATGCATTGAAACGGCCATCCATCTTCTCTCAGTCCAATGATGTGCCCCCTCTCAGAGTCTGTCAACTGGGGCAATTGTCTTCAAGTGCATCATAAATGCATGCGTAACAGTCAATGATCTCTTACCAAGAGGTACACTAACCAAAAATAGCCTTTAAGAGCCGTTTAATAGAGCAGTAGGGGAACTACACCCTCTTTTGGTAAGACCCAGTGTCTAATCGGACCATACTTGTAATCATTTACAAGTTTATACTGCTCGCGTGAAATATCAACATGACATAACCAATAATTAATCCCCTAATTTTTGTGAGCAGTGTAAATGCAGAGTAAATGTGAGTTTTGCTGCAATCCAACATTTAAATCTGGGTGTGCTATTTTTTGTTTGAGTATATTTTTGCAAAACTTTCTTTTTAATGAAAAGTAAAATGTTATTAAATATACTACTGTATATAGCCACCCTCTCTAGTCTTAGTCAGAGATCCATAGAAAGGATCTACATTTACACAACACGTCAGTCTTCTATACCAGTTCTCTATCATAAACTCACATTTAATATTACTGTTACGTTGATGACACACAACTCAACCTCTCATTCCTGCCATCAGATCCATATGTGTCCATCTGCTCATGGATGTCAGCTCATCATTTACGCAAGACTGAGCTTCACATTTCTGACATGTCCCCACATCAAGATCATGTCACCTCCTTCAACATGACCTCCAAAAATGCAAGACACCTTTGTGTAGCCTTTGATAACCAGCATGGTTTCTCAGCTCCTGTTGCATAACCTGACCGGTCAAGCACTCATCTCTTCTATCAGGAGTATTTGACCGTTTCTTTACAAGGAAGCCATTCGGATGCTTGTTCAGTCACTATCCAAAATAGACTACTGCACTGCATTCCCCAGGGGTCTTCTCATACATACAAACAAACGCCTGCAACTAATCCATGACAAGTCTGGTTTTTAATTGAACAAAGTTAGCTCGCCACTCGCTGCTGCCTTCACTGGCTACTTGTAGGTGCAAGCATTAAATATAAACACTTACCAAACCCATTGAATCATTCCCGTTCTGTGCATCGTACGCTTCAAGGCTTCAAAGATGGTTCAACTTGAGGGTTACGAGCATCAAGACACTTTTCTTATCAGGCACACAAGTGGTGAAATGAACGTTCCACTGGATGACCAGATGGCTGAATCTTTGACTCCTTTCAGGCGGTGAATGATGACTTACCTTTTCACTCAGCAAAGACTGAGATCACACTTGCACATTGAAAAAAACTCTTCTGGTTGTTGTTACTGTATTGCTTTGCTTGCTGTTTTTACATATATAAAGTGCAAACAGTGTTTTGGTTAATCTTATTTTTATACAGGCAATTTGTGCTAGCATGAGGTAATACAGAATGCAAAATATTGCTCGAAGTCACTGGATGAAAAAGTAAATGCTATAATTGAAAATGTACACTCATTGGTCACATTATTAGGTACACCTGTTCAACGCTTCATGAATGCAATTACTAATTAGCCAATCAAATGGCAGCAACTAAGTGCATTTAAGCATGCAGACGTGGTCAAGACAAACTACTGAAGTTCAAACTGAGCGTCAGAAAGGGGAAGAAAGGTGATTTAAAGCACCAGGGCTGTTCATTGCTTAACGGGCTGGTCTGAGCAGTCCAGAAATTGCTGATTAAATAATAAGAGCTGACTCAGTGTTGGCGTTCCAATTAACCTCAAAGGTCTTTGGTTTTCAGGACAGCCCAGTTCTTTATCAAAAAGCTTACCAACTATGTTTGTCTTTATTTACTTTGTTGTAGGAAAGCAGGGTATGACTTGAAATGAGAACAGTTTATTTGTCAAATTTATAAGACAAAGTGCACTGCAAGGACTCATTACAGCTACTAAACACTGCTTACAAAAATTAGGGCATATTTCAATTTTCATTTTTTTGCAAGCAGTATATTAACAGTGTTTACAACTGAGAAAATAACAGGATAGATGTGTGTTATTATGTAATACTGCTTTGCATTAGGACGTGCAATTACCCGCAGCTCCACTAGAGGGTTATAGGAAGTGCAGTCCAATGGCTGGCCAGTAAAATTATCTGTGTACATTATATATAAGCATACAAAACGTGTACTTCTGTCTGTGTGCGGCTCAAAAAGTCACAGAAAACAAAAGGGACATGTAGAACCATACTGTATTAATACAACGATTAGTGTAATATACAAAAAGTATATCTATGACAAATCATTTTTCTGTTATGGATATTATATCATGAGTTTGCTGCACAACATAAGTAGATGTATAATTGGTAAGGATGTTTTATTTGTTTTAGCTTTGGCATTAAACCACAGTGAAATACCATAAATCAGAATAGGTGGGCTAACAAGTTAATGGTTTCTTCAGACTTAAAAATGGCCATTAGAAGCACTAATGTGTGTGGGACACCTTATTTTAAGCACTAATTAGAAACAGATTCAAAGATATTACTCGTTTAACTAGTCCATATATTCATCAGCCTGTTGGGAGGCGGTCCAAATGAATGATTAAGAATTTGTAATGTAATGTCCCCCTCAGTTATAATGGTGGCAACGCCCATGGGTTCAAACATCGTTCAACATCTAAACACGCTCTATACATTTTAGTTCATGCAAATTCAAGTTGGGACTGATCCAATTGAATCAGAAAAGAATTTTGAATATTTTCCACAACCAAAACCCATAATGAAATGCTTTTTTTGAGCAGACCACACAGTAAACTTTAATTTGCATTATAGGTTATAAACTGCAGAAGGACAAGCAATGCTGCCTTAAACAGCAATTCCTGAGATCCTGGGTTCAAATCTTAGACTGACCTTACAAAGTGAAGCCAAAGTCAGATTTGTTTCTACAGCATTTTTTTTTTATAACAGGGCATTATCTCAAAACTACATAAATGTGACAAGAGATAAGACCCAAAAAAGGTAATCAAACACCTTGGGCAGCCTAGATGTTTTATGTAAATAAAAATAAACCAAATTCTCATAATAATACTAAACATAATACTCAGGGGTCAATCCCAACATCGGGCAATACCCGTGTGCAGTTTATATATTGTACTCATGACTTTGAGGCTTTTTTTATTTCGAAGTACTCCAGTTTTCTTCCATGTTCCAAAGACATGCATTACATTAACTGGTTGCTCTAAACTGGCCCCATGTAAATGTGCCTTACCAGCATCAATGTGACTTTGCTCCAGTTGTGAATATTTTATTGTCCAATGATAATGCAAGGTTCATCAAAAAATGTATCAAATTTTGACAGGGAGCACAGGGTGCAAAATCTGGACATAACCCTATACAGGGTGCCTGGGGTGCCCTGAGTCACTTTAGAAAAAACAGTTCACTGGAGTACAAGTTTTTGGAATGTGGTAGGAAACCCAAGCAAACACAGTAAGAATATGCAAACAAAAGCTGTGAGGCGACATCACTTGCCAATTAGTTTTGAGTTACAAACTAATATCTCATGATTAAGTCGATTTACTGCATTTAGCAGACGCCTCAGTAAACAACTGGTTTGATCAGCCAAAGGTTAAGGGCCTTGCTCAGCAGTGGCAGCTTGGCGGAACCAACTATGAACCTTTTGATAAGTACTCCAAAGCCTTAATGACTGCATCTCCATAGGAAATTATAGGCTAGAGAAAGTCCTGATAAGATATGCGAGCACATGTTTCCAAGCAATAAATTCACTTATCTATAATAAATGTTATGAACTCACTTGTGACATTGCAGTTCTAAATAACACAGAATAAATAGTGTTTATTTGTAAACTTGATTATGAATTTGGGCCTCTCCAGCATACAACAAATTACTTTTAGATTAAGCACATGCAGTAGTAGCTGATCCTCTATTTATTGACCAGAGCAGCGCTGCTCTTTTAATTGCTTTCTAAACAGTCCGCGTTTGTTCTAAGTTCATCCAACTGTAGGTTATATAGTTAGTTAAGTGAAACTTGCAAAGCAACTTACTACAAACCAAAACATGTTTGCTTCATGCTATAACCTGTGCTTTTTCCAGCAGCAGTCCCACTGAAGTGCGTTTTTGCATTGTAGGGGAAATGTGACCTACAGACTGACTCAGTTTGGCTCTGAATCCTGCCCTGTCATTTTATCTTATCACTCAGGACAGTGGCTTTTTGAGTGCCTCTCATTTTCTCTCTGTTACCTGTGGGTCTGTGGTGCCATAGTGGTTAAGGTATTGGACTATACACCACAGGGTCCAAAGTTAAAATCCCACCTTTGCCACAGTTGGGTCCCTGAGCAACCCACAACTGCTTGGATTGTAAGACTGTATTAATTGTACGTTTCTCTGACTAAGGGTGTCTGCTAAATGACATAAATGTAAATGTTACCCCATACAGGGTACTTCCCACTACCCCCCCCCCAAACCCCCTCCCATTTCTAGCAAAAACTGTCACAAAAATGATAAACATACAGATTTTCTGATATATTGCGTTGTTTATATGCATGTGTTGAGTGGAACATGGCTCATAGGCAATCGTGGTGGATGTTTATGAACCTGCCTTGTTCACCTTTCCTTTGCTGTCTCTTGCACGTCTTGTCTTCTCAAACAGTGACCCAGAATGTACAGTCGTTAGCGACAGGCTAAGATGCCCGGTGTATATTCGTGTCTGTAGCTTACCCTGGAGACACAGACATGCTAAATATGCCATGCTTGTCACTTGGTAAATACATTTAAATTACAGCCTTTGGATGACAGCAACACTTGTCGGTTGACACTAACGTGAAGTTCAAAGGCATTGCTGCTAACATATCCAGTATTAGCATGCTCAGCATGGGAAGTGTAGATTACAGGTATTTACATTTGAAAAACAAAACTCTATAATTGTGGTCATGGACTACTCATTTGTGGCAGGTGTGGTGCCCAAGGTTATGTTAGGGAATCCAAAATAAACACTGAGCTCTGTGAATTAGTGTGCAAGAAATTAATCGTGGCACAGAGGGTGACTAATCCCCATACAACAGTATCATAAGAACTGTGGAACATCATTAGCATTCGACTATATTCATTTTAAAGGTGTGAAGCACCAAGGATTATGGGTCCTGTCAGTCAAGATCTTTAGCTTATAAGACACTTACTTATCATGTAACATAGCCTACTAGTAGTGCTTGGGTGAACATCAGCAAAAAAAATTTATAAACTGATTTATTAGATTTTTGTATAAAAAAGTATTTTCATCCCAGAATTTCTGAGCTTTAGTATATCTTAGCCTTTTCCCCCAGCTTCTCTTCTGAAAAAGTTGTTTATTGGCTTCTACCCTTGCAAAAATACAATTTTTGGACTGTATAAGGGTCAACTTCTACTGATGCTGTCATGGCTCAAGTGTAATCAAGGGGAGAACACACTAAATGCTTGCCACTGTAGCCTATAGAAGCTATTTTTACCTGATGTTTTCCAGTTTTTCATACTGCATACAAATTGTATTTTTGGGTTATACTCTAGCAAAGTGACTGAGAAATAATTATGGTTATTATACCACTGCTATAACACTAAACATTGTCTTCTTGTGCAACTATAGTCTATAAGACACTGGCAGTCATACTACTAACCACTTTAAATCACACAACTTTCTTAAAACTGTTATTTTTAATGTGTTATGAACCACTGTTTCTTTAAACTGTTTAGTATTATGTAGTATTGTTATACGATGTAACACATTTTTTGCAGTGGCATTTTATGCTGTGAACTATATGTCATACACAGCATGTTATGATAAGTTTATTCAGTTCTAAATCAGTGATGTAGTCTAGTTGATTCACAGGTATATACAGGACCCATGCTAAAAATATGCAGTGATGCACACTGTTTACAACTGGACACATACAGTTGTATATACTATTTTGGGGGGACGTTGGGAAGCCCTACACACAAACAGAAAGGAGGTGACAAATAATAAAACAAAATCTTAAGGTATTTAAAAAATGTGACTCACATGGGCATTACACTGAAGTACTTATAGGAATGTTTACACCTTAATTACTTTTTACATTGCAAATTGCTATTGAAGACATTTGGCCTGGTGTAGAAAGCATCTTCAAATAAAGCACTTGTGACCAAGTCACCTTGGATACAGGCTATGGGATATGGGTAAATGTAAATGTGGGTATGGGAAGGGAGCATAGTATAGCATAGCAGAGTATACAGCCTTCTTTTTCAAAGTGGAATTCATATGTTGCCGCTTACTCTGAGTAGCATTTATCAATGAATACCATGAGGAAGGCATGACAAGTATGGATATGAATATTACTACGATACTATATACAATGTGCAGTATATGCAAGTTACATGTACAGTATACATTGTAATGGAAATATAGATGCAGTGGGTAATGTGAAGGTACAGTGTGGAGTATACATGCATCTGTGAGGGCTGTGTGCGCATATGCTTGTGCATGTGAGAGAATGATCCTCCCTTTATTGTGAGGTGGGTTACGGTGGGGGCAGGGGCCTAGGGCTAGATATATTGATCAATCTGTTAGCCCAGGACAAAAGCCAAGTCAAGCTAAATTTATTTCTGTTGCGTTTTTTTTTTGTTTTTTTTTTACCACAGAGCATTGTCTCCATCTTGGCCCACTGCCCTGAACAAGCATAGGGTGACAGTGGCTTCTATGTCTTCCTATGTTATACATAAGAAACTTTCTGAGGACCAATGCCTAAAAAGAGAGTCGACCTCCTTGATCAGTCTAGGTGCTTTTATATGTAAGAATATATTACCTAATGAATACGTTTATATTATTATATAGCCGAATACGGCTATAGCTCCGCCTCCATCCATCCATAAATCTTATACCAACATTAAATATCTTACAACTCGACATATTCTCCAACAAACTCTTGTGGAGGGCTTTGAGGGCCAATAATAACACATATCGCAGGGAAAACACTACAATTTCTACACTACTGTTTCATTGTTGTTACATTTATTTATACACTTTTCATTGTAGATACACTGCCTACTAATTTAAAACTAGTACTTGCACAGTAGTCTTTTAGCTTAATAAGCCACCAGTTGTTATTCTTTACATGCATGTGTGAAGAGTGAAAATGCTTCATCATGATCATCATTGATTTCTGATCCCCAATCATCTACTGTCCCTGAACCAATGTTTCTTGGCAATAAAGTTTTGCTCCACAGCAAGCAGGGTGTGCTGGTAATAGGGAAAGCATTCCCCTTTCTGTCAAAACTAAAGTTTATGCTCTGGTGGGTGATAGTAAACATAGTTTGAGACAGTACAAAGCAGCCAGTTCTGAAATCTTACCCCATGCTCTTGCTTATCCAAGGTCCTTGAGCATAAAACCCACATTGATATTCTTCCCAACTCATCAATGCTAGATGGAAGCTTCGGCTTCCGATGTCGAACGACTGGATCCATAAGTGAAGTAAAGACGTGATATTTTTCCATGTTGTGAGGCAGGAGGTTGTAAAGAATGGCTTACTGACTATCTGTCAACTTGACTGACTTAGTCTGACCGACTACCTCTTTGACGGGCTCACAAAATCGCCACTGCTGACGTTTGAAAGCACAGGAGACTTGCAGTGTAGTGTAGAGAACTGTATACTTTGCACACAGGATTGCTTCCTCATGCAATCCTTGCTACCGTTGCCTCTGTCTTGCTAATTTGGGGTCTAGACACAGCTCTTTGTAAAGTTGTAAAGCATTGAAAACTGTTTAAAGCACTATATAAATCATTGTGCTGGCTGGATGGCTAAGAAGTCTAAAGAAAGGCCTACTGTTATGTTGTTTACTTTGTTTAATAGATAGTATATGTGAACTGAATACAGAGAAGCACATCTTATTTAACACTTATTTTGCCTGTACTGGTAAGGAACTGTGTTGTTGCTAGAGTAGTTCCTGTTGGTAGAGAAGTCCCTGACATGGACATTTAATTACATAGATTTGTAACTGTTTTAGTGTTATAGCATGCAGTCTGGCATGGCTTGCTTATTGTTATAACTTAATTATCTGACATTGTGTGCTGATTACATAAATTGAACCTGAATTTTGGATAATGCCTATTGTTTCATAGCAGACATACCGTTTTGTTTTTAAGTCTCATATGTCATCATGCTGCTGACTTCACAGTGCTATTGTGAGAGCACTTGGCAAGGCTGAATGCATCCTAAATGCCAGAAGCATTGATTGAAGGAGCCACTCAGAGCTTCAGACAGTATCTAAACTGCATGATAATGCTGTTTGGAGAGAGGTCTTGTATTCAGTATTCACACGCATTAGTTTGCTGAATCCACACAAATATGTTCCCACTGAGAAAATGCTGCTTTGGCTCTTCGGCATTAGACTTGTGTTATAGCTGTATATGATCTCAGTGGAGAAATTACCGTTTATACCAATACCAACATGAAGAATTGATTTGTTTGTGTCTATTTTGTTGTTTTCTGTGTGCTTCATACAGAGGTATACGGTCACTGCTCACTTTATTAGATATGCATGTTCCACTTACCATATAGAAACACTTTGTAGTTCTACAATTACAGTAGTCTGTATATATATGTGTTTGTGTATATATGTATGTATATATTTGTGTACTGTATATATTATACACTATATTCCCAAAAATATTTGCTCACCCAATTCAAATGATCTGAATTAGGTGTTCCAATCGCTTCCATGGCCACAGGTGTATAAAATTAGGCACCTAGGTATGCAGACTGTTTTTACTAATATTTGTGAAAGAATGGGTCGCTCTCAGTTGCTCAGTGAATTCCAGCGTGAAACTGTGATAGGATGCCTCCTGTGCAAAAAATCTAGCTGTGCAATTTCCTCTATCCTAAATATTCCACGGTCAACTGTCAGCTGTATTATAAAAAAAGTGAAGTGTTTGGGAACGACAGCAACTCAGCCACAAACATGGTAAGCCACGTAATCTGACGGAGAGGGGTCAGCAGATGCTGAAGTGCATAGTGCGCAAAGGTCGCCAACTTTCTGCTGAGACAATCACTACAGACCTCCAAACTTCATGTGGCCTTCAGATTAGCTCCAGAACAGTGCACAGGGAGCTTCATGGAATGGGTTTTCATGGTCAAGCAGCTGAATTCATGCCATACACCACCAAGTGCAACGCAAAGCGTCGGATGCAGTGGTGTAAAGCCACTGGACTCTAGAGTGATGAATCGCGCTTCTCCATCTGGCAATCTGATGGCCGAGTCTGTGTTTGCCGATTGCCAGAAGAACGGTACTTGTCTGACTGCATTGTGCCAAGTGTAAAATTTGGTGGAGGAGGGATTATGGTTTGGGGTTGTTTTTTAGGAGCTGGGCTTGGCCCCTTAGTTCTAGTAAAAGGAACTCTGAATGCTTGAATATACCACCTTTGTGGGAACAGTTTGGAGCTTGTCCCTTCCTCTTTAAACATGCATGTGCACCAGTGCACAAAGCAAGGTCCATAAAGACATGGATGGCAGTGTCTGGTGTGGATGGACTTGACTGGCCTGCACAGAGTCCTGACCTCAACCCGATAAAACACCTTTAGGATGGATTAGAACGGAGACTGAGAACCAGGCCTTCTCGTCCAACATCAGTAAGAAAATCCTCATACAGTGCATCCGGAAAGTATTCACAGCGCTTTTTCCACATTTTGTTACGTTACAGCCTTATTCCAAATTTTATTAAATTAATCTTTTTCCTCAAAATTCTACACAAAATACCCCATTATGACCATG